>RJWJ010008816.1:0-52144 GCA_004363605.1 Indri indri
GTGAAAGATTCTGGATTCAGAGACTGCAGTGTACTGTGGTACTGTTAGAGACGCCTTGATGGACAGCTATGCTGTGGTAGTTAGCAGTTAGTGCTAAGGACTTTAGTGCTGTGTCAATCTTTCAGCATTCATCAATGCCACTGAAAACTCTCGTTTGTTTCCCAGTTGAGGAAATCTAGGAAGGACCAGAGAGTTGAAGAATTAGGATTCAAGTCTGGGTCTCCTCATACCCAGGCCAGAGTCTTCCAGAAGAGAAGTAAATCATAAGAGCAAAGCTAAAAGTATGGAAATGTGGCCGAGCCCTACCATTGAGCGGTTTCCTAAGATGGTTTCAGGTAGCCCTAACCCCTGAGCCCTGACCCTGAGGGCAAGTGCCGCTGTCAGTGGGCAGAGTCTGAAGACCAGCTCCCCGGAGAGAAGGAAGCATATTAACAACATGATCTGCATATTCTTAACAAGGCAGCCTCGGAGAAATTAAGCATAAAGGAGTGGTGTGCTGCTCAGGGCTAATTTATAACCTGTTCAAGGCAAAAAGCTCTTAAAGATAATGGGGATGAAAGTTCACATTTATTAGAATTTTTTATGTGCTGGCAAGTGTACTATTTGCTTTGCATGGATTTTGCCATTTAATCCTTTTGGGGCCTGAAGAGTTAGGTGCCAGGATTATCCACATTCCCAGAGCTGAGGAACCGAGACCAGAGCCTCTGACCATTTCTCAAAGCACTGAGCTTGCTCTCACTCCACAGCCTGTGCACCGGCTGTCCTCGCTTTCTGGAACACTCGTCCCCAGACACCACCTGGCCGCCCTTCCTTGGGCTCCAGGTATGTGCTCAGACATCGCTTCCTCCAACTAAAAGAGCATCACAATTTGCTCCCCAACCCCTAACTTCCTTGGTTCCTTTTTATGACATTTATCATAACTTGAAATTACATCACACACATATTTGTTTACTGCCTGTCACTCCTACTAGAACGGAAACTCCACAAGGACAAGGGATTGATCCAATTAACCACCGTCTCCCCCACCTGGAGCAGAGCCCGGCACGTGGCAGGTGCTGAATAAACATTTGCGGGACTTGCCCCTCTCAGCACGCAGTAGGACGCAGGCGCTGGCCAGCACCCTGCCCCAGCATCCGCACCCCTACCAGCTGCATCTGCCCTTCCAGCCTGGTACAAGCTTCCTTAAAAAGCTCCCTCTGCTTCAAAGTGACCTACAGTTCCATAAACAGAAACAGAGATGCTCGCGGTGCTATGCAAATCAGCGTCCCGCTGCAGGTCCTTGGGCTGA
This sequence comes from Indri indri, assembly GCA_004363605.1. Taxonomy (NCBI): domain Eukaryota; kingdom Metazoa; phylum Chordata; class Mammalia; order Primates; family Indriidae; genus Indri; species Indri indri. Next base: position 1,289 of record RJWJ010008816.1, read on the forward strand.
TTAGTACAACGCCAGAGAACTGAGGATCATCAAAAGCCGTCCTGGAGATGAAATTCTGTCTGTTGCTGTTGCTTTGAATATTCCTTCCTCCACTGCTCCCTGTTTTTTTCTTCCAGGAACTCCTATTAAGCAGATATTGAAACTTCGAATCTGACTTCCATATAACTTACTTTTGATGTAGTTTCTATGTCTCTGTCCCTTGGTGTCACATTTGGGGACTTTATTTGGTTTACACATCAGCTTATTAATGTCGGCTCTGGCTGCTTTCTGCCATTTCTCTCAAGCATTGAGTTTTCTGATTGGTTTTCTATGGACGTGATACCTGCTGGTGTCTCCTGGAGAACACTGACATGTCTACTCTGGAGCCTCCTGACTGTTCCCCCGGATGGCAGTTGCTCCCTTGTCGAGTTCGTTAATTCCCTCGCAAGGTACTCATCAGGCTCCCAGCGTTTGGTCACTCTTGTGAGTACCTGCCTCTGAGTCAGTCATAAACACCAGCTCTGTCTACGACAGCCTGCCGGGCGCTGGCAGGGTGGGACGGGGCGTGCGACCTGCAGGAGCGCCAGTAGCAGCCCCCACTGGGGGTGCCCATGTCCTCGGGGCTCTGCCTGCTGCTCCAGCCCCAGTACCCCGCCCATGGCTGCTGTCCACTCTTTGGCACAGAGGGCTGTCCCGCGTCTTCCAGGACTCCCAGACCCTTTCCTGATGGCCACCTGAAGGCCAGGACTGCGCCTCCTGCTGACAGCGGCCCAGCCCCAGTGCAGGGCTCCTCAGGAATCAACACGCCAGGGTGGGGGGCAGCGGTGCCTCTGCTCCGGCTCCTTCTCCCGTCCACTGTCCCTCCCAGAGACTCTGCCATCAACCAGCCAGCCTGGAGGGGCTTGTGTGTGGTCTGCGCGCTTTGGGCGCTTACCCCTTCTTAGCATTGGGTTGTTTCCTGGACTTAAAAAGAAATCCTGAGTGCTGCACATGGAAGAAAACAAACAAACAACCCCCCCCCAATAATTTGAAAAACAATTAATATCAATGTAAGTGTCTATAATACAGGGTGTCTCCAAAGTTGCCATACATAGGGAAAATGGGAAATTGTAGCTAAATGTAGCTTTATTTATAAAATATTCATTACAAAATTTTTCCTTTGTATGGAGACCTTTGGGACAGACGCCCTGTGTGGTCCCATTTAAGGGTCTCTGAGGGATCTGCGTTGCTAGATGCCAATTCCTGGGCTCCGCTCTCCTAGAGGGAGGGAACACTTGCTCAGTGACATACTTACCCTAACCCACCTAGACGGTGCACAGAGCGTTACTTTATGACGTCTTTTCTCTTTTCCTCTTGAACAATAAGCACTGAGGGCTGGGGCCGTATTACAGCATCACTATGGTTCCTTGCACCGGAAACGCCATCACTCATACGCTCTAGATGTGAGTTAATGTTATTTTCTGAAATTAAAATGATGCATGAATTATACTGCAAAGATCAAAGTCAACATTGTAATGTTTACTAGATCTTAATTGATTCAATAAATTATCTACATTCAGTAGGTTGATCGTAAACCAAGATGAGTGGTTTATTTGATTTTTTGTTAGTTTTAAGATATTTGTTGTGTTCCCTCTCTATAAAAAACGTATATGCCCTTTGATAAGGTAAGAAATCAATTCATTAGTATGCAGCACAGCCAGTATTAACCCCTCTGAGCTCTCAGTCACCAAAACCCAGTATTAACAACTTCTGACTGCACAAAGAAATGAGAGGAAATACTCTGGTAGGGCCAAAAATCACAAAAGTCTCTGAAAGTAAAACAAAAAGAAGATGGGATCATATTAATAGAAGAAGCAAATATAGGGCTGGTATTTAGACAATAACAACAAAAAACAGAAGATACATATTTAAAGCTATAATACTGGATAATAAGGTTTATTGCAAACTCAGTATACGCTTTTCATATACGAACTTATTTAATCCTTACAACAACCCTGTTAAGTGTGTAGTTACTATCTCCATCTTACAAATGAGGTCCAGAGAGGTGAAGTAACTTGCCCAGAGTCACACAGCTAGAAGGTGAAGCTGGGATACAAATCCAGCCGTCTGGTTCTAGAGCTCATACTCTTCAGTACTGTGTACTCAACTCCACTGGACTTGATTCTTCCATGCTGGTATGCTATGCTGTACCGTACTGTACTTGCTATACTATACCATGCTGCACTGTACCAGACTAATGTTGGGGCTCAGAACACAGTACCCCAACAGATATTGGTCAAAGGATATAAAATCAAAGCCTCAGAAGCCAAAGTTTTTCTCTGACCTTCTCCTGCCCCTTGTCTCTCAGTCCCATTCTCCTCTGAGTCTGGCCTTAGAAATTAGAACCCCTCTTCCCCAAGGCAGATCACAGAAACCAGGACCCCTGTCCCCCAAAGCCAGTCATAAAACCTGAAAATATTCTGTGTAATAACTGGCCATGAAGAAATGATCTGACCTACCTTGTGTGACTGTGGACCGTAAGACCCCCGTTCCAGAGAGGGCTCTGCCCCCCGCCCAAGGAAGGGAAGCTGCTCAGAGAGGCCAAGAAGAATCTGGACAGATAGGCCTGGCTGGGTCCCCACGCAGTCTGTCAGCATCAGGTCACACCCTCTTCATCCGGTCACGTCTTCACATGGCTTGGCCCCTACACTACACTGCGCATTACACGGCCGTTCAGTGGAGGGTTGGCGTATTGCTGTCTGAGAATTACAGTCTCATTTCTTTCTTTCCAGTCTGTATTCCTATTTAATTTTTTTCCTTCACTGAGTCAAACCTCAAATTCAATGTGAAATAGAATTGGCAATAATGGACATCACTGTCCCAAATTGTTCTAGTCTATGATGTGAATGTGTCTGCTTCTTCACCATGAAGGACGATGTTTACTATAGATTGTTAGTTAAAAGTTCTTTATTCAGTTAACAGAGTTCCCTTCCTATTAATTTACTGAGAGATTTTGTTTTGTTTTGTTCTGGCCTTTAATATGTATTGAATTTAGCCAAACAATTTCCTGTATCTATTGAAAGGATCCCATTTTTTCTTTCACTCTTTAAGGTATAAAGTAAGATTATTCCTTGAGGGTTTTCTTAAACTCACCTTCAAGTTGTCTAGACCTCGTTGTTACTTTAACTTCTAAAAAAACATTTTATTGAAATGTAATAGAAATACATAAAATTTCACAATAATGTCCACAGTATTTCTGAATGTTCACAACGTGAATATACCCTTGTTCTCAGTGCACTGCAAAGAAAGACAACAACACCAGCACCTCTGAAAACCCTCTCACCTTTTCCAATCACCACCTCGTCCTCCCCAAGGGGCAGCCCTATATTCTCCCTTCAAATAGCATGAATTCGTTTACCTGTTTTCATACCTCATATAAAGTGACTAGGACAAGATACACTCTTCCTGTGCCTGACCCGTTTGCTCGATGCTGTTTGCAAAATGCATCCACATTGCTATGTCGGTGCAGAGCACTCCTCGCTGGTGTACTTTGTGCGAACACCACAGTTTATCTTTCCAGTCCGTTGTTGAGGGACTGTACAAGTAAGAGGTTCCCCGGTTGGGGCATTACCACGAAAACAAGGCCCATATTTGACCCTCCAGGCTCTTTTGCCGTCCACTGGCTTGACGCAGACGAGCTCAGAGACCGTGGAAATGAAGTTTTGAAGACAAGTGAAGGGCAAGAGAGAAAATGAATCGCTCACCCAACAGGAACATCCCTTTGGAGACTTAACTGAGTATGAAGTCAGCTTCCGTCATGTTTGAGCCATTCTGCGTCGAGCACTTGTTTATCCAGCACCAGGATGCCTCAGCTAACATGGTTACACAGGATTGCATTTTGTCAGTTTTAGAACAATACGTTTATTGGGATTGAGTTTGTTTTTGTGTTTTGCTAATTTAATTGTTTGTAGTCAGATGATTTTGTCTGTTTGATATCAGTTCTTTAGTTTTTGTTGAAACTTCTTTGCAGCTTGATAGAGACTTTTTATAAATGTTTGATGTAAGCTTTAACGGTGTATACTTTCCTTATTTCTTTGCTCATGTATCTATGCTCAAGCCTGCTAAGTATGCCACTCAACTTCTCTCTGACCTTACTAATTTTTGGCTTCTTGATTACTCTAGAGAGGCTTTGTTAAAATATTTTCTACTTTAATTGTAGGATCGACGATTTTTCTTCTTAAAAGCCAAGTCAAGTCGTAGAAGCAGAAAGTAGAATGGTGGTTGCCAGGTGCTGGGAGGGGTGGAGGAAATTGGAAGATAGTGGTCAAAGGGCATAAGCTTTCAGTTACAAGATGAGCCAGTTCTGGGGATCTGACATACAGCAGGTGAGAATGGATGTGTTAATTAATTTTATTGTGGTAATCGTTAAACAATGTGTACAGGTATCAACTCACCACATTGTACAACTTGAATATATTCGATCTTTAACAATTTAATATTTTAAAAATTTAAAAATTGCTACTAAATATAATGATTAGGTTAAATTTTTGATTTGTAAATTTTGAGGCTATATTGTTAGATACATTTGTTTTTATGATGGTTTTATCTTCTTATCATTATGAATGCTTCCTTTATAGATCTATTCATGTTTTTGTCTCAAAATCTTTTTGATCCGATACTCTCATTGCCAGGTTAGTATGTCTTTTTCCATTTAGTTATTTTAAAACTCTGTCATTTTGCCTTAGGTTGTATGTTTTCTAAACAGCCTATGTCTGAATTGTGTTTCTTTTTCATTCAGTCTGAGGATCTGTACCTTAGAAATGTAGTCCGTTTGTACTTACAGTGTTGCTGACATAACCAGGCTAATTTTTACCATCTTGTTTTGTTTTGCAATTGTCATATTTTATCTGTCCTTTCTTTTTCTTCCTTCCTATCTTCCACTACTCTATTGGATTAATTAAACATATACGCAACACACACATGTACTAGAATAACACCTGGCACATAGTATGGTATAAGTATTATTACCAAGTTTGCTTTATTCCATTTTCTTTACTGGTTTGGTATTTATTTGTTCTTTTCTATTGTTTAGTGGTTACTCAATTTTTAATATGTATTTTTGACATAATGAAGTCAAGAGTTAATCAGTACATCTCCCCTTCTGCCAGAAAACACAGGGGCAATTTAACCACAATTTTCCTTTTCTGTTGACATGTTATTGCTGTTTAGCATTTAATTTCCTCTTTTAAAAATAAATTCCACAAAATTATCACTTTCTATAGCATTTCATATAAACTTAGACTATTTAGATTTATCAAAATACTAACCAATTTCTAGAATACATTGTTTCTTGCATGCCATTCTTTCCTGTGGAATTTCATTTTCTTTTTGCTGAAGAACACTCTAGTATTTTTGTATGTGCTGGGCATTGAGTAATAACGGCTCTCAGTCCTGTGCATCCGAAAATAAATTATCACCCTCATTTATCTTTTAAGAAGTTACAGGTAATTTCTGGGTATAATATACTTGAATGATAGGATTTTTTTTCTTTTCCCATTTTTGAATATATTATCCCATTCTCCCTCAACCTGTAAAGTTTCTGCTGAGAAATCTGCTGTTAGTTTAGTCCGACTCCCTTGTATGTGACTTCACACTTTACTCCTGATTCTTTGAAATTCTTTCTTTGTCTTTTGAAAATCTGAATCTAATGTGCCTCGGAGAGGACCTTCTTGGGTGGAATCCATTTGGGATTCTTTGAGATTCCTGGACAGAGATGTCCATCTCTCTCCCAAGACTTGAAGTGTTTTCTGCTATTATTTCATTAAATATGTTTTTCTTACCTTTTCCCTTTTCTTCGCCTTCTGGAACTCCCGTAATACAAATATTTGTCTGCTTAGTGTTGTCCCATAAATCCTGAAGGCTTTTAAAATTCTGTTTCCTTCTTTTTTTCTTTTTGTCTGCCTGTGTTATTTCAAAAGAGCTGTGTTCAAGTTCAGAAATTATTACTTCTGCTTGGTCTAATCTGTTATTGAACCTCTCGTTTTCAAATCATGAATTGTTTTCCTGATTTCATTGAAGATTTTTTTCTGTATTCTTTTGAATACAGTGAATTTCCTTAAGATTATTATTTTGAATTCCTTTTCTAGCATTCATATATTTTCTCATGATTAGGGTCTGTTACTGGGGAATTATTGTTTTCCTTAGTGGTGACATGCTTCCTTGCTTTCTCATGGTTTACATGTCCCTGCATGGATTTCTATACGTCTCTCGGAAAAGTCATCTCTTCCCATTTCATGGAGCAGATTTCACAGGAAAGGGTATTTGTATGAATGGTGTTGAGGTGCCAGGTCAGTGGGGTGTGCCGGACTTGGTTCCATGTAGTTTTTTCAGTGGTACTTCACACTAGTGGTGTTTGAGTTTCTCAGTGACTTAGGCTGAGAGAGCTTGTGGCAGTGGTGGTGCCACTTTGTCAAGGGTGGGCTTGCTGGGCTATTTCTCACATCATGGGGGTGTGTGTACATGGTGGGTCAGCCAGTTTGGGGTCTGGCTTGCTGAGGCTGGAGCTATGGGGCTGTTACTCTGGCTGGGAGCATGGACACGCTGATGCTCAGCTGGCATGGGGACATACCTGCCAGGGATGGCCCTTGGGGCCTTTTCTCAGGCCTGGTATGTGGACGCACAGCTGCGTGGCTAGCCTGGGGGTGTGTCTGCTGTGGGCAAAGCACCAGGCTGTTTCTAAGGCCCAGGTTATGGTCACACAGCTTCTTGGCTGGCCTGGGTGCATGTGTGTCAGAGGTGGCCCATGGGACTGTTTCTCCAGCTCAAGACACAGGCACAGAGCTGCTTGGCTGGCCTGAGAACGTGTCTGCCAAGAGTGGGCACAGGGCTGTTTCTCAGGTCTGGGATGCAGGTGCCAGGCTGCTTGGCTGGCTCAGCAATGTGCCTGCCAGGGGCAGCCATCGGGCTGTTTCTCAGGCCTTTGTTAGGGGTACAGAGCTGTTGGGACGGCCAGGGGCGTGTCTGCAGGGGATGGGGTGCTGCAGGACTGTTTCTCAGGTTCCAAGTGCAGGCACATGGCCACTCCCAGGTACATGGCCCAGGGGCATATCAGCTCCTCTAAGGCTCAGGGGCCTCTCTTACTTGGGGGAGGGAGCACATTGTTTTGGCTAGGTCAGGGTATTGGCAGAATGTTCCTCCAGCTGGAAGTGCAATGGCAAGGGGTGGTTTCCCTGCTGTACAGGACCAGAGTCACAGCCAATCCTGGGCCCAAGCTCTGTGCAGCTGGTGTCATGGCCTTCAGCCACCCGTGTGGGCCTGGTGTAGTGAGGACGGAGCTCCAGTGCTGGGAAGTACAGTGGCTACTGGCTCCCAGGGGAGGGTGCACTTTAGAGGTGGCTCTGGTCTGCGGATGGCACAGTGCGGCGCTGCTGCAGCTTGGCTCTCAGAGGGTGGTTTGGGGTGCAGAGTGCACCCTTTGTGCTCCTGATCTGGGGCAGTGCCGTTGTGTGAGTCCCCAGCACCTCTTAAACTGGGCTCAAGGCTTGCCAGGACCATGGGATTCTCCTGCAGTAAGGACTGCAGGTGTTTGTGGTGGCACCGGGAGCTGGTGGGGATCTCCCGCCCACCTTGTCCTCACAACAGGAAGTCCCTCCTGTCCCCGGTCAGTCTGGTCCACGTCTGGGAGATGGGGCTACAGAGGCCGAGTGCCTCCATCTCCATGCCACCCTCCTGGACTTCCAATCACCCCAGGAGGGTCTCACCCCTGCTGGACTCCGGTGCCCCCAGGGCTCTTCCTTCAACACTCCAGGCAAATCTTAGCTGTTCATTCTTTGCCTTGGTCCTTTCTTGTTGGTGATACAAGCACCAGACAGCTATAGTCAGCCAGCACGTTGACGTTGGAATAATCCGTTACTCAGATGCAGCTTTGCCCACTGGCAGCTCCTTCAGCTGGCTCCTGTGTCTCTTTGGCATACTCCCATCATTGTAGGCATTTTTTCAGCATTTCCTTACTTTCGGGCACTGAAAGATGCTCTAGGCCTATCTTGTCTATTTCCTCTTCCAGTCCTGTCTCCAGAAAAGGAGGATCAGCTATTTCTCCCAGGAGCCCTGTTTTCTTTCATTGGAGAATGGTTTAGAAACCAAGGTCAGGGTGAGCTTGTTCCTGTTGTGCATTATTTCTTTTGTGCCTGCCCAGCTTGCAGAACAAGGAGATATATGTGTATACTGACCTATGTATATACACATACTATACATTTTGCTATATGCAACTATCTGCATGAGTTTATACTGATGTTTCTAACCCTGAAGCATTCCCACATGGGTGATTTCAGCCTCCTTCCCTTGCTTATCTGTAAACGCCCCCCTCAAAAGTCCAAAGTCCAGCCTCCAGAACTGTAAGAAAGAAATTTGGTTTCTTTATAAATTACTTACTTTTCAATATTCTGTTATAAGCAACAGAAAAAGACTAACACAGGTAGATAGAAAGATAAATATATAGATAGATAGCTGCTATTTATATTCTTTTCTTTATGTCTTTTAATATTTGAAATATATTCTTCTTTATTCTTTCAAGTTATTCTATCATTTTCATATTTTCTTCCTCATTGAATAAGCAATCTTTTCTCTTAATTATTTTAGATCTGCCCCACATGAATCCATTGTAGCTTTTGCTCTGTTTTTGGACTTTGTTTTCTGTTCACTGCTCTATTTTTTCATGTCAATATCACACTGTTCTATTAATGGTTCTAGGATATGTTTTCATATTTGTATAGATTAAGGCTGCCACATACTGTGTGATATGTGTCGTTCCAAAACACATAAATGTGATAGCAACTGATGCTGGTAACACTGAAGTAGCATTGATAATACACTGCTGGCGTAACCATACATTGGAATTTTAGAGATCAGTGTAGAAATACATAGCTAAAGCCAGAAAAATATTCTTATCCTTTAGTTCAGTAATAACACTCCTGTTAGATATCAAGAAAAACAATTCAAATAAATGAACATGTATATATGTGAAAACATTCTCTGCGGCTTTACTTATTGTAGAGAAAAGTTGGTTAGAGCCTATATGGCCAACAATAAAGAAATCAATAATTAATTTGGGAAGTGATCTAAATGGAATAATATTTATCAGTTAAAATAATAACCATGTAAACTATGTAGCATCCCAGAAAAATATGAATGTAATTAATTGTTAACAGCAAAATAAAAAACTATAACATATATGTAGGAAGCATATATACACATGGGTATTCAGCAATGATTAATTTTTGTTCCTTTTTAAGAGATTGCATTAATGAGAGACTTTTCAAAGTTTTAAACTGTACATATAAAATATTTTAATGACTCTAAGTGCCTTTTATTTGGAAATTTTCTAAGGGTTATTTTATCACATATTTACCCATTATATTTTATTGTGTTATTATTCTTAAGCCATCAGTTAGTTTAAGGGTTTTAAAGGAACACTTTAATGATGTACTAATTATTTTGCTAAGAAACAGCTAATTCAGAAATTGCCATAGCAGAATGACATTAAAATCTGAGTCATTAAAAGTCACCTTTTAAGAGCTGTCTTGTTGTCAAGCAGAGCTATAAAAATTGTGCCACTATTACACAAACGTAATAAGGAAGGAGGAGGAGGAAAGGAGGAGATGGGAACAGAAAAGGGGAGGGAAAAGCTCACAGAACTCCAGGTTTTAGGTTTTCCTTTTCTCCATACTGAGTGCAAATAATGATACTTGCCCAGCCCACCTCACAGGATTGTTCTAAGACTCAGATGAAAGAAAACACAAACTTAAAAGAAAGTTATTGTTAAAATTATAAAAGTGCTTATTAATGTCATTCGCCTTCTAAATGTGCAGTGTTCCACCTGCTTTGCGGAAATAATGCCACCAGTCCCACTAATATGCTTTGAGGTTGCTAATATCTGAAAGGGATTTGGTTTAAAGGTAGCCCAATTATGTCTAGCTCCACACTTCGCAGGGAGCTGGCTTTTTTATTTTTTTATTTTCTTCCTTTTGGAAGAGGATTGCTTCACGAATCTTGACCTTAGTAGAGACTGAATGAGGAAATGCACAGGCTGACGTTGACTTTGAAATATCTCACAGGACACAGGGCTGAAAGCATCTATCAATAATTCATTTCAGGTTACTGGGCAGAACAGGATCCCTGCTGGTTTTAAAGCCATTAATTGGTTGTTAGACTCCATTAAGTCACCATGGATGTGGAAAGTGTGTCTGAAGTTTAAAAAGACACAGATAATAAAGGCAGTTCGGTTTTTTTTTTTTTTTTTTGCACAACTGGTGTGACATCTTTGCCAAGGGGAGAAAAGCCTCGGTCAAAAGGGGCTGAACACTGAGACTTGACGTGTGTGTTCTTTGGTCTTTGTCCCTCGGAACCAGGAAAAGATGGCAAGTCTTTCTCAAACCATCGCCTTCCTCCCAAATGAAACAAAATCTTTACCTTGAAAGTCAGCTCTTCTACAGCTGCTGCATAATTCTGTAATGAATGCTGTTTGCAGATATTTTATTAAAAGTATATGATTATGATTAAAGACAGAAAAAAAAAAGGAACTTAGAAGTTCCAAGCCAATTTTCCAAAAATAAATAAATTTGCTAAAAATCACCTATTTACCAAAAACTAAGATAGATTCCTTGAGCAAAATCTAGGACACTTTGTTGTAGCCATTTGACACTAAAAGCCAAAGCAACAGCAGAGACGCCTAGAGGGACGGAAGAGTTGGTCCACGCGGGCTGGGCGGGGGGCATGGTGGCAGGTTGTTGGGTTTAATAATTTGGCAAAATGATGATGAAGTGAATGGATCATTCTGAAAATTTGCTTTTGACCAATTTTGAATCTTAGAAAATTGATTTTTGGTGCTTTGGTCTGTGTCCGAGTATTGACCATCAGCAAGTGGCACCCTCCCTGTGGACGGCAGAGCATTTATATTATAGTAAAGGGATTCTACGGGAAATCTTTAAAGTCTTCCCTAGTTTTAAAATTTTTTCATTTTTTCACTGTCTTTCTAAATAACCACAAGCGCACCAAGAAAACCACAATTTGGTATGAGGTTATAGAATAACATGGGGGACGATGCTGTTTATCATACAGAGCTTTTCCCTTTGTGGATTTAACATGATGCTTCTCATTTTCGATACAGAGCCCTTTGGTGAGCATTCAATTCTCACGAAAACCCAGACAGGAAGGTGGAAAAATTATTTGTGTTTCAGGTTTTCAGATGAAAAAAATCAGACCCAGAAAGTTTAAGTGGATCTAAATACGACACAGATAGAAATATGCCCACAGCTTCGGGGAGATTTCTATCTTGGCATCATTCTGTGGAGTCCTCACCTGATCCTTATGATTAGGGACGTTAGGGGGTGATTACGAAATGTCCACTGAGTCCCTGCAATGCTTTCCGAGGTCAAAATAATAATAATAAAACAGCAGGAGATGACCCACCCTTCCTGATAAATAGTGAAATAATTCTTCCAGTCTTTTCCTCTTCCCACCTGACTCTTCGACTTAGGAGCCTCCTTTCTCCTTTCCCTTTCCAATAACATTTGCCTATTTTCTCCCAGAAAATGAATGCATATTCTGGGAGAATATACACTAATGTTAATTTTTGAAATGGGCATATAAAAGGGCCTATCTTTAAAAAAGGTGCCAATATACCTTTCTAGTATACATTAATCATCATTGTTTAAAATCTAAACATTATAAAAGCAGCAGAAGCATTTATCAAGAATGACTAATCCGTACACTGTAATCATGCACCTGCCGCTTAGCGCCAGACAGATACCCTCTAGTACCAGACGGGAGCTAGAAATACAAGCAGGGACAGGGATATCGCCCTGGGTTCTCCTCACCGTGTGATTCTGGTTTCGCTGTTGCCACTGCAGAGACTGTGGTTCAGGCAACTCAGGGACTATGAAAATGTCCGCAGCTTCCAGTCCAAGAGATGAAACACAAGAAGCTTCAAGTTTTCTGTAATCATTGTATCTATCTTATTTCTCCACCACCATGGCTGTTCGTGGCAGGAAGGCTTTCAAAAATTCCGAGAATTGTATTAAATATATAGATCGCACCTATATGGCGATCTCGCTCTGGATAGGTGATGTCCCAGAAGGGAGTACACTGTTGAATTCAGTGGTTTCCGAAATGCATTTTGTGTTGCCTCCTTTTGGCATATCTGTCAACTCCCAAATTGTTAGTATGACCTCGTTACAAATATAGAAGTGAGTGCCTGAGCATGCCATTAAAATAGAGACCTTTCACGTAATAGTTCAATTCCATTTGCAGAGGAGAAGACAGAGGCCCAGAGAACATTAATGGATTACCCAAGGTTATGACTTGTAACTAATAAAAATCTCAGAGAGTTCCCACTAATATGTTGTTTTCTTTATTATGACTTGTGCCTAAAGTTTCGTGAGCCTTGCTTATCATACAAGATGTACTATCTGTATTCAAAACAGTGGTCCAGTCTCCTCTCTTGGAATTTAATATATTTAAATGATCTCTTGGTGGTGGTGGGGGGGTGTATGTATGTATAAATTCAGTCTTCCAAATTATCTAGACTCTATAAAAGCAAACTTTGAACTTTTCAGAACTATAAGTAGCTCTACTATTGCTGTTTTCTATATGTGAAGTTACATTGAAACAATTCATTGTTTGCGTTTGTTTCCTAGAAACAATGCAGGATACAATGTGATCTTTGATCTGTTCCAGATCGGTGATTATCTATGATTTAAACTCTTTTATGAAGAAGGTATGGGAGAAGGGTAGGCAAGATGCGGAGATCGGGGAGTCAGATAAGAGAGGGACACACATCTGCCTTTGGAAAATAGCCTGGCAGAGTTGAGAGAGCTGCCCTAACTCAGCTGTGGCTTCGTGGTGGGCACGTTCAGCAAGGCGAGAGCCTGCCCGCCCACTGTTCTTTTTCTGCATAAAACTACAGCTCTTAACACAAACAGCGAGGCATAAATATTAACTAGGCCTAGCATGACATTATGTTTAAAGGATATTGTCCAAGTAAAGTCAAGCACAAGGATATACACAAACTATCCTTTCATGCGAATATTTTGAAAAGTGTGTTGGAGGAAACCTGCTGGCTCCACTAAATGCCTGATACACAAGGAGGTTCTTAACCTGCTGGAAATCAACTTGACAGCCAAGTCTCTGCTCAGGGCTTTGGACACTGGCTCTGAGCTCTGATACGACTGAATTGGGCAAGGAAAACAGCTCAGGCAAAAAGAAAACTTTCTTGATCAGAAAAATAATAATAAATACGTATTTTTTGCAGAGTCAGGAGATTTTTATGCCTCACAGGTGTTTATAATTTTCTCTTTCCAGCTTAAACTGAGAGGAAGAGAACTGCAATGGGGAAAAAGCAGGTGCTTGTCTCTGCTCCAGAGTGAACAGAGAGGCTAAGGAACCCAACAGCCAATTCTGAGTGTCCAGGAATTGTTACCCTGGAGACAGGTAGCAAAGGCAGGGGCGAAACAAGGGGACTCGAACTTGCCTTGCACACATTACAGAGCCTCATAAAGAATCAATAAAACAAAAAGAAAAGTTTTGCAAAATATTCGCACCACCCCCACTGATACCATTATTCACCCTTCTGTTTTCTGATACATTCCTCCAGTTGAAATTATATTAGTAGTTTTACACAGTGATGATTCTTAGCATCTGTACATGTTTTATCCTGTATGCCGGCTTAAATTTTAATACAAACATTTGTCTGTGCCCCACTGTTAATTTTTCAAAATTGTTTCATAAAGACCAAATTGATTCAAAGCAAGTGAGAGAGAATAGATTAAGAACGCTTTGTTCTTATCTGATGTCTGGTTTGGGGTGATTTAAACTTTATTTTCTGCAGAAGACTGCTTAATGAGTTTGTAATTTTAAGTCATACATTCATCAAATTTTATCATTACACAGACAACAAATTTTGTTTTAAAAAATACAATGAATTATTAAATGTACTAATCCCATGAGTAAAATATTATATTGCTAACATTTTAATATATCTTTCTTTGGTTCTATGTATATGTTTTACACACACACACACACACACACACACACACAATACCTAACCACACAAGCATAGAAACTACACCAATTAGACCATCCTGTACATTGTTTTGAAGCCACTCTTTTTCCGCCTAGAAATACTAACTTCTGCTGTTATTAATTATTCTTCACTGTATCATTATGTGAATGTTCCATCGCTTAGATAAGGACTTCCCCATTGTTAGACATTTGCGTTTGCCCCCAGTTTTACTTTTAAAAATAATTGAGTTGCAATTATCTTTGTCTATACATGTCTATACATGTCCACACGTATAATCAAAGATCTTTGATTATTTCCTTAGGATATGTGGCTGGATCAAAGGGTATGTGCCTTTTAGGACTTTTGGCTGATATTTCCAAAATGCCTTCCAGGATGGCTTTGTTAATGTCTATATGTGTACTTCTACCAGCAGTATAATAGCGCCCTTTTCCCCTGTCATTGCCAACTTTGGATATTTCATTAAAAATAAAATCTTGAGGGATTACAAAAAACAAAGGAAAAAATTCAATATTTTAAACATGTGAACGCTTGTGAGGCTAAAATCGTATGCTGTGCCCACCGGCCCCGGCACACCTCTCCTGCCTCACCCCCTTTTCCATTTCCTACAGTGTCCAGATTCCTTTGGTACTTTCACGCTATTTTAAATGTTAATATTTTGTCATGTAAATGCATGCAGTGGGCTGGATGGTCCCTCCCAAAAGATATGTCTGTGTCCTAATGCCCAGAACCTGTGAGTATAACCTGAGTGGTAAAAGAGTAAAGATTACCTTACGTGGCAAAAAGTGTTATTAAGTTAAGGATTTTGAGAGGAGGAATTTATCCTAGATTATCTGAGTGGGTCATAATCCGATACCAAGTGTCCTTAGAAGAGGGAGGCAGGTTGCTGGGGGTTTGTTGCCGTCCTGGAGATTGGACAGACACAAAGAGGAGAAAGCAACGTGAGGGTGAAGACGAGGCAGAGAATGGAGCCAGGTGACCCCAGGCCCAGGGGAGCCGGGGCAGCCCCCAGAGCTATGGGGGTGCCAGGCAGGATTCTGCCCTGGAGCTCCCAGAGGGGGCCCCCGCCATGCTGGACTTTGGACTTCTGGCCTCCCTGACTGCCAGGGAATAAATTTCTGGTTTTGAGCCACAAAGGTTTTGGTAGTTGTTATAGCAGCCCTAAGAAATGAATACAGCGAATTATATTCCTAGAAATGAAAATCTCCTCTCATTCTTCACTAGCAATATTTCCTCCACGCTGGAGTAATTTTAGAGTCATTGTGTCAAAGTGTAATGAAAAATAAAATCCTATTCTGATGCTACTTAGAATATGTGTGAAGTAAATTGGAAAAAATAGCCTTCTTTGCAGTGCTGACCCTCATACCTAGGCACGTGGTATGGCTTTGCAGTTATTCTTTTGCGTTACTGAATAAAGCTTTGACTTTTTTTCCATATGGGCTTTGCTTATTTTTAAGTTTAAGTTTTTTGGTAAGTACATTTTATTTTATTTTATTTTATTGCTAATATAATTGAGTATGATATTGTTTTTGCCATTGTATATTCTAAGTCAGTGCTATCTGATGGAACTTCTGTAATAATGGAAACATTCTATAAATTATACTTACCGATGTGGCCGATACCAGCCACGTGTGGTCATTGAACACTTGAAATGGGGTTAGTGTCATTGAAGAACTGAATTTTTCATATTATTTCATTTTAATTGATGTAAATTTAAACAGGCACATGTGCTAGTAGCTACAATATGGGACAACATAGTTCTAAGTGATTATTGCTGCTTCAGTGGAAGACGAAGACAGTATAGCAAATCGTTCAGAGCATGGTCTCTGGAGTTGTGTGGTCTAAGTGTGTATCTCAGATCCACCATCACTAGTTCAGTGGACTTATACTGGGAAATAGCCTTAGGTATTGGTCTGGAGGCTGGGGTAGGTGGTGAGACCCTAAGGAAGGTGAGCATTGTCTTAGGGGGCACCTGTGTCATTTGAGGCTTCGTCATAGTTTTCCAGCAAGAGTTGGGGAACAGTGAAATACTTCTTCATCCCCAGAGAGTTCCAGGGAATCTGAGTTTCGAGTCTCTTACGTGCACCTGTCCAAATAGCTGCGTCCCAGATCTCCAGGTCCCGTTCCTTCTCTCTCAGGGCCCTGACTTTGGTGTTGGGAACTTCCCAGGACTGGGAATTCAGTGTTCTCCGATGTCTTGCCAGTCTTACAATTTGGTTATGATCCTGTTCCTCAGCGTGTTTCCCATCTCCGCCACAGATGTAGAAGACAAGGATTAGTCCGAACACTGCCAAAGAGGCCCTAAAAGAAAGCAAGCCCAAAGAGGCTTTTACACTTGACCTTGAACTGGTGATTGATTGCAACAAGCTTGCCATTTTCTCTCTTCAAAGCATCAGTGGTGTTTCACAGTAGCTGCCAAATTCCACAAACCTTATGATTGCTACTTTCCTTATATTGCTCAAATGCCAGAAACACTGCTCAAGCTAGAGACTTGGGTTCACGTAATCAACTAAGGAAGTGATTGTAGGAAAACAAAATGAGCGAGGCAAGCAGGGAGGGCAGAGAACGGGGATAGAGAGAGAAGTGGTCTCAACTGAAGAAGGGCTAAAGCCTGAGCACAAACTGTACCCCAGACTCAGCCCCCAGTAGGGCAAGGATGTCGGCCTTTCCTGGCCCTACGTCAGCCGGCCACGGGCTGCAGGCCACCAGAGCGGGAAAGGAAAGCCCACGGGAAGGCACTTTGTGTTCTGCAAAGCATCATTTTCTGGAGAAGTTGCAGCTGTGAGCTTTTAGCGGTTAACACAGCTCCTGCGGGACCTGCTGATGTTCTGGTAAAGAAAATCTCGTTAGGGCACCAAGAGCATCTACTACTCTAATTTTTTTTTAAGTGTATTGGGGATTGAATTTTTTTCAAAGAGTTATTGTCTTTTCATATCACCATGCATTTTTTTCCTAATTGAACTGTGTGATTCATTATATCAATAGCTATTGATTATTTATTTATTTTAGTAATTGATCTATCACTGAATCACTTTATTCCACCTTACCCATGACAGGTTAGTCAAAATTTTTACACTGATATATAATTCAATTCAGAAATATTTTATTTTTTTCCTGTTATGTATAGCTGCATAAAGTCTACTCTCATATAAGTAAAAAAACACAATAATTTATTTATTCACAATTTTTCAATTTGGGTAAGGCATGCAGGGCATGGCACAGCTCTTTTCCATGTTGTATCCATGGGGATGGAGCATTTGCAATAGCTTCTTCAACAGGTCTGTTACCTTATTTGAGGTGGCTTGGTGTATCTCCCTTTCCCTATAGCTTTTCTTCCCGACTAGCTTGGGCTTCCTAACAGCACAGTGGCTGGGTTCCAATAAGGAGTGTTCCAAGAGGACAAATCCCAATGCACAAGCACATGTCAAGTTTCTGCTTGTATCAGGGGTGCTGATTTCCTGTTGACCAAAGCTGGTCACGTAGCCAAGCCCGGAGTGTGAATATCATGGAGCAAGGGTCACCTGAGACCATCAAAGTATCAGTTTGCTACGTTCCACCCTAATGAGCCATGTCATTCCCACCTCCCAGGACCCTAAGAGTCTCATCCCACTAAGATGTCAGGCTCAAACCTGAAACCCAAGATCTGGACATCCAAATTAGTCCAGATGAGAATTAAGTTCCTTGAGTGGAGCTCATCTCGATCTGAAGACCTGTGAGCTAAACAGACACATCTTCTGCTCACTTAAAAACCCAATACACAACCATGAGTCAGGACAGGAAAGCTGCAATAGCCATTGTCATTTAAAAAGAAGAAAAAAGGGAGCATGTAGCCGCCACTGATACAGAGCATTTCTGAAAACCAGCTGTGTTCATATTCCAGTATCCTTATTGAGGCTCAGTCACCTTCCCTGGGAGAGATTTCCTTGGGACTATATTCTCCATTCTATTAGCTTTTGGTGTCTCTTTCTGATTTATCCTTCTTTTTCCATAAGAAAAGGCCTGGGTTTTTTTGCATCTGAGTAGGTTTTTCAGCCTGTTTTCCACCCATCGTGAACATCTCTGTCCCTTTTAGTCCAAATTGTCAAGACTTATGGTGGTATAATTCTCTTTTAACAAAATAAAGTTTTCTTAGGAATCCTACTGAGGCTCAGCCCATTGGCTGAAAACTACACCCACAGATCTCTTCAAGGCAGGCTACTCTCCATTGAATTTCAAGCAAGGGAGCTACTGGATAACAGATGTAACCATTTTGATAGCCCAAGAGGGTATATGAGATATTCCTCTAAGACTCTTAAAAGCTCTTTTGTCTGGATGAGAGGGCCTTTAAAAAATCACCTTAAATTTTTCTAAGGCTTTAGCAAAGGATTTTATAGCTACACACATTTTTTATTTGAGAGTCTTTTATTAGGAGAGACATGATGAAATGGGTAAAGTAAATAAAAATCCATGCCTGAAAACATCTCCAAAGCCTGTATTCATCAATGAAGAAGAAACGGAAACATTTATTTAAAAATTACACTATTCTCTCCAACTTCTCCCACTTCTTCCCCAGCGACCTCACTCTTAACCTGGGTTTTGGGAAGGCTGGGAAGCTGGATTTTTGAATTCAGCAAGATCTCCTGGATCTTCTTTATATTTCTGAATAATTTCTAATGACTTGCTGAGATTTTCTGTTTGTTGATTCATTATAAGCATATTTTCCTTTATCTCTTTGAGTGTGGTTACAACAGCTGCTTTAAAATTCTTGTCTGATAATTCCAACATCTGCTTCCTCAGGTTCAGTCTCCATTGATTGCCTTTTCTCTCCGTAGGAGGCACATTTCCCTGTTTCTTTGTATATCTAGCAGTTTTGTACAGTATACTGAACACTGTGAATGATGTATTCTGTTATGTTCCTCCACAGAGCTTTGATATTTTGCTTTGTTTGCATTTAATTTATCTGAACTCAAACTCGTTCTCCCTTGGTCAAGAGGCAGTTAAAAATCCATCTTTTGTAATTTTATTTTCTGCTGTGATTACTGGAGTCATCTGTACATAAGTAGTTCAAGAGTTTATAAAAAAAAAAAAATGACTCCTTTTTTCTGGCTTTGTCCTTTCAAGTAAATCTCTGATCTTCTGTAATCTCCTTCCTTCTGGTTTTCCAGCCACTAAGACTAAGAGATTCTAGTCTAAGACTGTGGGTTTGTATCCAAGTTTTAGCAGCCACACATGGTGCTGCCTGGAATCTGCCCAGAGACAAAATGCAGTAAAAAAAGAAAAATGGAAAACACCCAGTACCGTTCCCTTCGTCCAAACATCCACTCTCCTACAATTTCTACCTGTTTCTGATATCTTTCCAGGACCCACAAGAAGTTGTATTTAAAATGTTTCCAGCTTTCCATCATTGTATCTGTAGGAGGCTTTGTCCAGTAGAAATCACTCTGCCATTCTGTTTTTTGAATGCCAAAGATAACACACGTAGAAACACATCTAGTCCCAAAGCCCAGGTTGGGAGTGAGGTCGTTAGGGAATGAAAGAGAGGTAGTGGAGAGAAGAGTATATATTATGTGATTAAATGTCTCAGTTTCTTCCTCATTAATGAATACCAGTATTTTTGTACTTTGATTTTTAATGAGTTGTATGTTTTCGGATAGGGATTTTTATGTAGATTCTTCCACCTTGTAAATATTTCCTTGGGCAAGTAATTTAAGATCTCTGAGTTCCACTTTCTTCGTCTTTGTAACAGGGTTGACATGCCCCTGTGACAAGGAGACTGAGATAACAGGCACTCTATAAATGTATAAATGCTAATTTCTCCTGATTGCACTCATTATAACATGAATTATTCAAGGGTAAGGACTGTGTTTTATTCACCTTTGAACCCATGGATCTAGATCATTTTGGTTGCAACATAAATGTTTGCATGATAAATAAATAGACTTCCTCATGAATGTAAAGAATATGAAGATAAAATGCAACAGTATACTAAGCTATTGTTTCCAGGTAGGGATATTTTATTACTCCTGAAATCTGCTATACCAATACTCATTTTAATTGAGATAGAGAGACATCTGCTTAATTTTAATAGTAAACTATTTAGAATTTGCACTTCTATTTTTATGGTCTTTGTATACCTTTTGTGACTATATAAATGAATATAACTTTCTGTACCTGTTGAAAAATAGTTATATTAAAATGTTCTGTAGAAATACCTTGGTCCAAAAATCAGGTTTCTTTATGAGGTAATAAAAATATTTCCCCTGGAGCCAGTTCTGGGAAAGTATTATAATAGTCCAAAATCATACCATTGCAGAGTTATAATATTATAACTAATAAAAGATTTTGCAATTGTAGTTTCTTATGAATTAAGCAAATTACATTAAATATTGTCAAGAACATTTTCCTTAGGTGAATAGAGCTCTTTATGTAACTGAGGTCTCAACTAATATGGTGGCTGTGCGGGACCCAGTTTATCCCAGCGGGTCACCATAGCAACCACATTCTTACTGTGAGAGGTATCAATTTGCTCTCACGTACAATTTTTTTTTTTGCTTATCTAAATACCTTAAATATGATTCAGAGCCCCCACTAGCCTCAATGACAGAGTGTTATCGTTGGGCAGAGCTGGGACTTTCTTCTCAATTCCATGTTGGTGTAAAACTCGTCCAGGCCGGGGTCTCACCTGCTTTGGCGAGTCCTTTCCCAGTGCGCCCATGTCTGCAGCCATCGCCCTGGGTGTCCTGCTGCCGTGAGACACCGAGCAGTGCCAAAAATAAAGCACCTACTCTGTGTCGTGTTCTGTGCTGGGCACTGTGGCAGATTTGGGGAAAAAAATGGGCATGACCCTTGCCCTTGGTGAAGTACAGCAAACATCTCACAGCCAAAAATGTTAAATTTTCAACCTTTAGGACATAGATGTAACTTTTAGTGTAGCCACAACCAGTATGAAATGGAAATCTGGCTGTGAAAAACAGAACTGCGCAACATTTAGAAAAGAATAATGAAAACGGCAGAAAATTCAGTTCTCAGCAGAATCCTGCCAACAGGAGAAATTCTACTTCCACAAATTCCTGAGTTGAGAAAGGCATGCAGAGGGCTTCCCAGGTCATCTAGAAAACATGAAACCAAGCACAGAGCAGATGAAGAAAGGTTTCTATTTTCTTTCTGATTTAGCCTTAATTGTGGTTTATGTTTTTTAAAAAATGGTCTAAGCTCTTCCCGGGACCATTACAGGACCGTGCAGCTATGTGCTTGCACTAACAGTGTTTATTTCAGAACATCTGTGCCATAGTCTTTGGTCATGCCTGTGGAATATGTGAGGTCATCTCTTTTCATGTTTGTGTAGCTGAGGAATAATCAAAACCAACGCACCAGGGACGGACACCCTCGCCCAGGCTTTTAGGCACTTCTGCACTGTTCACTCATCCCAGCACGGAGGGCACGCTGTATTCTCAGCAAAATGTTGTTGAATTGATTAGTTAATACGATGTCTCAACCTTTGCCAATCCCTCCCCTCCTCCCTCCACACACACGCAGACACACACACACACACACACACACACACACACACACACACATACACACATACTGCAAAGCACAGAAGAAAGATAAGCAACATGGAATTATAATGAGCCGAGTTCTCATCTTGGCTCTGTCTCTGTGGCCTTAGGCAAGTCTAGCCCTCCATCTGTCACCAGGCTGAGCTCTCTTTGCTCTTCCTCTTAAAATCCTTCCTTGACTTCCCATCATGTACAGGGCATAGTCCACTAGGTCCTTCGTGTTGTAGCCACTGCCTACCTTTCCAGAATCATCTCCCACAGTCCCACAAAGATGGGCCCTGCCAGTAACTACCGGGCACTACTTGCAGGCCGTGCATTTGGACACGCTCTTCCTCTTGCCCAGGTGGCACCTTATCGGTCCATCCTCCTCCTCCCTCAGCACCTCACGCACGTCCTTATCGTAGCTACAGAATTGTGGCTGCAGGTGGCCCTGTAGCAGCTCAGGACCTAGAACAGAAGAAAATTGATAATACTGTGTTCAAGTGATGGTGGCTTTGTCCAGACTGAGAAAGGTGATGCTCTCAGGTGACACAGCCAGGACATCCTTTTGACCGTAGGACTTAGGTTTCTTCTTGGTATTTGCATCCTTTTGACATCTTCAAGGTCGTTGTCTACTTTCAGGTCTTTTGTTTGTTTTTGGTCCAAGTCATGTTGCCAGGGTTCCACACAAGCAGAACGGTGGCAATGGGGTGGCACATGGCTTGGGTCATGCTTTGCAAGGGTGCCCCTGACACCCAGGGTTCTCACCCGAGTGGCCACCATACTTTCTCTCCCACAGAACCAGCTTCTCCTCCAGTCTGTTTCTGCAAGCACACGCCTACGACCAATGTCTTTTCAAACCCCCCTCTGTGCAACTATCCCTTGTGCTACTCCACCCTCCTGGAAAAGACAATGACCAAAATAATCAATGGAAACTCCAAGTAGAGAAAACACCTGCAGCGGCGCTGAGAACTGGGAAGGACAGCCCCTGAGTGTGGCAGCTCCCTGAACTGCTGCTGTCTGGAATGCGGGAGGGCCGTGCTGTAGGGAGTCGGCAAGTGCTAACTCGTCTTTTCTTTCCCAGAAAGTGATGCAGAGTACGGGGACCAGGGGAGTATTTTACTAACTTCTCCGAATTAGGAAGAAGTGTAACTTATGCGTCAGAGTGGTTCTGGGATGAGCCAGAGCAACCCCATTGCCAGGAGGGACCAACAACGTTTGCTGGTGGCTTCGGAAAGCACAGCAGACCCTCCTGAAGCAGGTCTGTGGGTGCCGGGATTGTCAGCTAACCAGTCTCAGTAACAGAGGAACAGTTTCCTAAAGTGATGGGGTGTCCCTGCAGCCCAGGGGGCAGAAGGCTGGACACAGCCACACTGTGTATTTGGAATAGAGAACCAGAACACTGGACAGGAAGGTGACCTCATGCCAGCAGCTTCAACAAGCCAGAGGAGGGAATGTGAAGGGGTGATACTTCCTACCCAGACTGCCAATGACTTCAACCTTCTCACACCATCAGCGACGTCCGTGGGAACAGGCAATGCTGTCTATGCCCCTGGGCTTTGGCCTGAAGACCAAAGAGGAGAATCCATCCCAACAGCAACCGGGTGAACCACGAAGAGACCCACTCGGACTATTTTGAAGGACACAGCAAGTTAGGATGGGACATGTGTGAGCTGGAAAACAGTGGCTGTAGGAGCAGATGCGACCCTACACCATTCATTGCAGCTTAACACAAAGGTCAGGGGTTAGTTTTCAGCCCCACTCACCTCTGCAGCTGCTGGGGGCTTTTGCACAGGGAGCCCTGTGGGAAGACCTGCCCTCTTCCTAACATAAGTAAACAAGAAAGAAATACAAGCTAGGGCTTATCAAGAACTCACTAGCACAGAAGTAGGAGACAAGCATCTCCCACAAGGGACTTGAATAAGAGCATATCCTCACGGAAGACTGACCGCAAGTGACTTTTTGCATTTTTATTATACGAGCAATTATTCATTGTAAAATCATAATAATAATAATTAGAAAATACTGATTAGCAAAAAGAAAAAAGACTTTGGGGTCTCATCCGTGAGATGAGCCACTTCAACATTTTCCCCACCATCTCTTCTGTATTTGTTAGTTGACATTCTACTGTGCAATGGATTTTTTTTTCTCTTTTCTTTTTATTGACCTATTTACTTATTCATTCGCTTGTTTCTATCATCACGGACTGTTATTATTATTATTTATCCTTCTGGGTTGCAGCATTACTGTTGTGGTTCCATACACTCTACTGCTGCCAGCTTTGCCCTTTGGGACAAACCCCTCCGAACTGGCCCTGCCTCCGCCCCTGGAGCGCCTCGTGTGCTGTGCTGAGATTGCAACTGGCACCGCGACCTTCAGCCTCCTCTCGACCTCCCCCAGGCTCGGCCCTGCGATGAACCGTCTCTCCAAGAAGCCGTCTTGTTAACTTTTCCCTGTATTTCTTCCCAGCCGCTTTCCCCCTGGGAATACTACAGGCTCCTGTGGCTTGAAGTTAAAGAAAGTTCAGCCGTTTTCTCAGCTCGTCAGGTGAGCTGGGTGGGCAGTTCTCCCGAGAAACCTCTAGACGGCCGACGAAGCGCACGGGCGCACCCCAGCCGGTGGGAAGCCCTCCCTGGACACAGGACGAGGCAAGTGTGAGTGAGCGGGGTTTGTCAGGAACCTGCCACTCTCCCGGTCCGGGCTCCTTTGCGCTCCAGAGAGCAGGAGATTGTGAGCGACGCTTAAGGAAGCTTTCGCCGAAACCGCCGTGTGGTCGCGGAACACGAGGATCCCGGCAGCACAGACAGCCCTGCGGCGGCCTGAGCCGGCCTCAGAGGAAGGCTCCAAGCCCCACTTCATTACAAACCCCCAGGAGTTTGGGACTCGGGGCTTCGCTGACTTGTGGGGGCAGGCGCCTGGCTGGGAGCTGCTGCACGTGGGGAGGAACCGCAGGGTCCCGTGAGCGCCCCCCGATGGCAGCTGGCGAGGAACCGCAGAGGACACAAGTGCGGCGGGCGCAGCAGCAGGGTCCTGCAGAAGCCCGCAGGCTGGGGTACATCCGTGACTCTTGCCCTGGGCACTGCCTGCAGTCCTGGCAAGATATTTGCAGAGGATGGAGTTCTTGTCCGAACAAGAAGGGGCAAGAACCCACTAAACCTATGTTACTGCGATGAACGTAACTGCATTAACGCCCTTAGAACTGCAAGGCTTAGATACACCTGGAAGACAGATCGAGGTGTCCTTTTTTTTTTAAATCTCCCTCCCCTACCCTACCCTGCCAATCCCACCTCCAGAGAGGAAACATGAAATTTTCCTTATAGACCAGTGCTTCTCAACTAGGAGTGATGCTGCCTCCCAGGAGACATTTGGCAATGTCTGGAGGCATTTTTACTTGTCACGAGGGCGGGGCTAGGGGGGTGCTCCCGGCATCTAGTGGATAGCAGCCAAGGATGCTGCTGAGGTGCACAGCACCGCCCCTCAAAACAAAGAACCACCGGCCCAAATGCCAGTCAAGGGTGAGAAACCAGGTTCTAGACGGATGAATCTTACTGATTTGGAAAACCTCTTTGTATATTAGAAACATTAACATACTTTGTCCATTACATGTGTTACAGATTTTTTCCAGTTTGTTGGGTTTTTACACTTAATTATATTTTTACCTACAGAAATATGATTTTTATATATTCAAATCTATCAATGTTCAGGTTGTGTCAGAAAACATTATTTCTATTTTTGATATAATAGTTTTTACTAGTCCAAAAATTATAGAAATATTCGCCTCTTCTTCTAATGTTTTTATAGTTTTATCTTTTATTTTTAGTCATCTGGACTTTATTTTGTGGTAAGGTAGATTGCAGAAATCTCAATTTATGATTTTCTTCTTAAATAGCCATTTGTTCCAGCAACATATACTGAAATAGCCCTATCCTTTCCTCACTTTGCAGGTATTGAAATAGCAAAATTATCCTTCTCTAAATCTAAACATCTAGTTAGAATGTTTCTGGGCTCATATTTTGTTCTATTGTCTACATATTCCAGGGACAGGTTCATTGCACCTTTATTGATGTAGATAATAATTGTGTAAAGGTCAAAGGAAAATCACATTGAGATTTTGATTACAAAGGGATTTTCTATGTTAATTTAGGGAGAATTAGTGTTTTTGCACAGTGGTTCTTTGCATTCAGAAGCAGTTTTTTCAAATACATTCTATATATTTCCTTTAAATTTATTGCTAAATATTCTATATATTTTGTGTTATTAGGATATTTCTCCCTCATATCTTGATAGCTTCTATTTTATAAGAGAGGTATTACTTTCTTAAAACTTCATTTTGTAACTGGCCTTATTAATTGTCATTGTTAATGGTTTTTCAATGGATTCTTTGTTTATTTTCCAGGAATCTTGTTAAATTGCTATAATTGTGCCTTTTTCTTTCCTTTTAATGCTCTGGGGACCATTCTTAGTGTTAGGAGTTAAAACATCTTTGAAATTCTGAAATATCAAAAACTCGGTGACTAGAGTTATCTATTAATAGTAATATCTTAATAATATGTAATGACTTTAAGATACCTGTTGTTATTTGCTATATTTCCTGAATACGGAAAATACAAAATTTCCGAGTACTTTTCAAAATTGAGGTAAAATTTTGAAAATGAAATGCACAGACTTTAATTATACAATTCTATGAGTTGCATACTCTCATGTAACCACACCCCTATCAAGATATAGAACATTTCCATCACTCCAGAAAGTTCTTCCACACTTTGTTCAATCTCCATTCCCCCATAGGCAACCACTGTTCTAATTTCTACCACTGTAACAAGTTTTGCCTGTTGTAGAATTTCATATAAATGGAATTATACAGGATGCCATATTTGGTTTGGACTTCTTTTTTTAAACATTGTTTTTGAGATTCAACCACATCATCTCACATATCAGTAGCTCATTCTTTTTTATTGCAAAATAGTCTTCCATTATATAAATATCCATCCTTCTATTGGTGAACATTGAACACAGCTACAATGAATATTTCTGTACAAGTCTGTCGGTGAACATACTTTCATTCTCTTGGGTAAATATCTAAGACTGGAATTCTTAGATCACAGGATAGGTATATATTTAACTTTATTAAAAATGCCAATTGTCCAAAACAAAATTTTATAGCTTTCTATTTTGTTATAATTTTAAACTTACACAAAAGTTTCAAAAAATAGTACAAGGAATTTATGTACGTCCTTTGCTCAGATTCATCAATAGTTTACATTTCACCCTATTGCTTTTTCATTTTATCTACCTGCCTATTATCATGTATGTTCATACATGTTACTCTTTTCTAAACCATTAGTGAATTGATGAAACTTGGGGCCAGTACCCCTAAATAGTTTAGCATGTAACTCTTAAGAACAATCATTTACATTACTAGTGTACATTTACGAAAACTAAGAAATTTAGTAATGATACAACATAATTATCTATTAATAATACAAAGTCCACAGGGAGAATTTATCAATTGTCCCAAAAAATGTCCTTTATCCTTTTTTTTTCTTTTTTTTCCTCAAATGCAGGATGCAATCCAAGGTTACAAACTGCGTTTGGCTGTCAGGTCATGTAAGTCCTCTTTCATCCGGACATTCCCTCAGTCTTTCCTCATTTCTCACGAGTGACATTTTTACAGAGCGCAGTTCAGTTGTTTTGTACATGTCTCTAGGTTTGGGTTTGTGTAATGTTTCCTCATGATTAGATCTGTATTATCTATTTTGACAGGAATATCACAGCAATTGTGTCTTGTCCTTATCGGCACATCGGATCAGGAGGGTGCTGTGAGGCTTGTCCCGATATTGACGCTAACTGGTATCTTCTAGATTTCTCCACTAGTTTTACCTTGTGATAAATGAGAAACTTCTTCGTAAATACCCTGTTAATCATCACGTTTTCATCAATTACACTTTGCATCATTGATGATTTTCTGAATTCATCCTTCCTTCTCTATTTATTAGTTCCTGTTCTACATCCAAGTCACAGATATTTCCACCAGCCCAGGAAGTTCCCCTGTGCCTCTTTCCAGAGTATCCTCTGCAGAGACACTGTTTCTTTCATTGTTTTCACCACAGAGAGTTCTCCATTTATCCAGCTAGCTAGCTAGCTAAATATATATCTATCTAGAGCTAAATATCTAGCTAGCTAAATATCTGAATATCAAAACCCATGGACTCATGGACTCTTATTTAACTGAATGAATTAAAATACATTGCTATATTTATTTGTTTTGATGCTCGAATTACCAGATTTGGGAAGTAGGGACTCCTTCAAGCCAGTCTGTACATGCTGTTGGTACTTTGAGCAGCATTTCCTTACTTTTTGTCACAAGTCGACATTTCAGGCTTATTGTGTAATATCTTTGCTCAACTCTGGAATCAGCCTTTTCTCCAACTATTCCTGGTAACTTACCATAGCAAATGATATTTAGAAACCAAGGTTCAGTGCTGGGTATGCCCGTTGCTTCTTGCCTGTCATAGCTTCTAGGCCCTTTCAGTGGACAGAGCTTGGGAATTTATACACACACGTGTGTGTTTGTATGTTGCTTGTATATATACATAAATATGTTTCTCTATGTCTCTACTGAAAACCATGAGCTTACACCTAAATAAATTGCAAGATTTACCATGTTTATGGATTGGAATATACAATATTGTCTTCCAACATTGATATGTTAAATTCAGTCTAAATCAAAACCCTTCAACATATTTGAAATAGCTGGTTTAAGGTCCTTGGTCAGCTGATTCCAACATCTGAGTGATATTTATTTTTTAAATTTCAGAATATTACAGGGGTACAAACTTTTTGGTTACATGAATTACTTTTGTACAGTTTGATTCAAAGTTATAAATGTGTCCGTCACCCAGATAGTGTGCACTGTACCCATTAGGTGTGAATTTACCCATCCCCTTCTCTCCCCGCCCACCTGCTTGATATCCATGGAATTTTACTACCACGTGTGTGCATGAGTGTTGATCATTTAGTACCAATTTGATGGTGAGTACATGTGGTGCTTTTTTCCCCCCATTCTTGTGATACTTCACTTAGGAGAATGGTCTCCAGTTCCATCCAGGTTGTTACAAAAGGTATCAGTTCACCATTTCTTTTGTGGCTGAGTAGTAGTCCATGGTATACATATACTACATTCTATTAATCCACTGATGTATCGATGGGCACTTGGGTTGTTTCCACATCTTTGCAATTGTGAATTGTGCTGCTATGAACATTCGAGTGTAGATGTCTTTTTTATAGAATGTCTTTTTTTCCTTTGGGCAAATACCCAGTAGTGGGATTGATGGATCAAATGGCAGTTCTACTTTTGGTTCTTTGAGGTATCTCTATACTACTTTCCATAGAGGTTAAACTAGTTTGCAGTCCCACCAACAGTGTATGAGTGTTCCTTTCTTTCCACATCTATACCAGCATCTGTTGTTTGGGGACTTTTTGATAAAAGCCATTCACTGGAGTTAGGTGATATCTCATTGTGGTTTTGATTTGCATTTCCCTGATGATTAGAGATACTCAACATTTTTTCATATGGTTATTGGCCATTAGTCTATCTTTTTTTGAAAAGCTGCTGTTCATGTCTTTTACCAACGTTTTTAACGGGGTTGTTTGATTGTTTCTTGCCAATTCCCTTGAGTTCTTTGTAGATTCTGGTTATCAGCCCTTTTTTGGATGCAAATATTTTCTCCCTTTCTGTAGGTTGTCTATTCACTATATTGATAGTTTCCTTGGCTGTGCAGAAGCCTTTTAATTAATCAGGTCCCATTTATTTATTTTTGTGGTTGCCATTGGGGTCTTCATAAATTCTTTGCCTAGACCAATATCTGTGAATGTTTTTACAACCACTTCTTCTAGAATTCTTATGGTTTCATGCCTTAGGTTTAAGTCTGTTATCCACCGTGAGTTGATTTTTGTGAGAGGAGAAAGGTGTGGATCCTGTTTCAGTCTTCTGCATGTGGCTATACAATTTTTCCAGCACCATTTATTGAATAAGGATTCTTTTCCCCAGTGTATGTTTTTGTCTGCTTTGTCAAAGATCAGATGGCAATATGAGGATGGTTTTATATCTGGATTCTCTGTTCTGATACATTGGTCTATACCTCTGTTCTTATGCCAGTACCATGCTGTTTTGGTTCCTATAGCCTTGTAATATGGCTTCAAGTCTGGTAAAATGATGCCTCCCGATTGGTTCTTTTTGCTTATGGTTGCTTTGGCCATTCGGGGTCTTTTCTGGTTCCATACAAAGCATAGAATTATTTTTTTCTAGATCTGCAAAAAATGACATTGGTATTTTAATGGGGATTGCCTTGAATCTGTAAGTCACTTTGGCTAGTATAGACATTTCAACAATGTTGATTCTGCTGATCCATGAGCGTGATATGTTTTTCCATCTGTTTATGTCCTCTGCAGTTTCCTTCCTCAGTATTTCATAGTTCTCCCCGTAGAGGTCTTTCCCCTCCTTGGTTAAATATATTCCTAGGTATTTTATTTTCTTTGTTGCTATTCCAACATCTGAGTGATGTTAAGGTCAACTTATGTTGACTGCTTTATTTCTTGATTATGAACCCACATTCTCCTGTGTCTTTTCACATTTATACCAATATTATACATTATGGCTGATATATAATAAAGAATTTGGTTTCTGATTCTTCCTCCATAACATGTTGATTATTTTCCTAGCAGATAAACTACTGTGTAATCACCTTGAACTTAAGGAGTCTTGGTGTTTCACTTTGATGGAATGGAAAGTCTGAGTAGTTTAATAAGCCTTTAACAGGCCACATATTACAAACTGGCTGTCCCGTGGCAGATGGTGGGTAAAATTTCTGCTCAGTTCTTTCAGCCTCCCAGCTATTGTTGCTTTTGTGCTCCTTAGAATCTTCCCCATGCATGTGCAGTTTGGGGTTGGCTGAGGCTTAGAGGGATGTCTATAAGCAGATTTGGGGACTTTCCTGAGGCCCTCTCCTTTCTAGGATTCCCCTCCTTAAATTTTAGCCACGCTGGTATCCCCAAACTTCATCTCTTGACACCACAAGCTAATAATACTGGCTGAGATACCACATGAACTGGGAAGTACCCCCAGGGGAAAAGCCATGTGAAAATGTTCTCATCTAGTGAGGTTGGTTCATTTATTTCAAGATGTTCAATTCCCTGCAGGTTTTTTTTTTCTTCATGTTTTATCTCTCTCCAATGTCTTCAAATAATTGGCTTTTATTTTATTTATTATTTATTTATTTATTTATGAGACAGAGTCTTGCTCTGTCACCTGAGCTAGAGTACAGTGGCACCAGCCTAGCTCATAGCAACCTCAGACTCCTGGGCTCAAGTGATCCTCCTGCCTCAGCCTCATGAGTAGCTGGGACTACAGGCATGCACCACCATGCCCAGCTAATTTCTTTCTATTTTTAGCAGAGATAGGGATCTCAGTCTTGCTCAGGCTGGTCTCAAACTCCTGTCCTAAAGCAATTCTCTTGCTTCGGCCTCCTGGAGTGCTAGGATTACAGGCATGAGCCACCACACCCAGCCTCAAATAATTGGTTTTTAAAAGATATTTTGTCCAGAGTTTATCATTGTTATCTGTGGAAGGGACGATTAGTCTAAGAGAGATTTCCCACCATTATAAGAACCAAAAATTGCCTCAAGTATTGTTTTTGACAGAACTTATTGAAGAAAAACAAGAATTCTCTCTCTCAATGAAGTAGCCATTAATATTCTTCCTCCATCATTTCAAAACACAGCTCATATGACAAACAACATGGGAATTGTCATGTTAACTTAAAATACATGTGCTACTGATAACTTTAACCCATATTGAGACATGCTTGAACCCAGAGAACTCACTCAAGCGATCTTTACTTCTTCATGTGGGATCTCAAGATTCTATGACAATAGCATAAAAAAAAGGTTTCCAGTTGAATCTAGGATCTCTCAGTATCTTAGCACCATTGTTATTTCTAGAATAATTCAGAACAGTTGTGATTATAACACATAGCCTGTGTCAAACACATTTTGCAATGTAAAATCCTCTTTAAAATCATGCAGTAAAACATATTGGTCATTATGTATTATTATTTTAATTTAGTGTTTGAATCCAAATAATATTTTATCTGTAGTTTGTGTGTTTACATTCATAAATTCAACTGAGTATGATTTTCATCTTTGGGTTATCTTCATCAGACTCCTCTGCGAGGCTGGTGCTAGCTTCATAAAATGATGTTGCTTATTTTTCTATTCCCTTCAGGAGTTTAGATAGCAGGGAAAGCACTCGCTCTTTGAGCAGTTGAAACACTGCAACTGCAAAACTGCCTGTGTCTGGCTTTTTCATTATTATTATTATTATTATTAAAGTGTTAGTTCCATGATGAGTTTTTCAAATTTTCAAGATCATTGCTCTATTCAGATTTTCCTCTTCCTCATAAATAAAGTTTAGCTCACGATAATTTCCTTGAAAATTATATGTTTCACCACAATTATGAAATCCATTAGCATAGATTTCCCTGTGGTAGTCTCTCATAATTTCGTAATCCCATTTGTATCTGGGGTGGTAGCTCCCTCTCTAATGTATATTTGTGCTTAATTTTAAGTTTTGTATTAGAAATCAGAACTTAGAATTGTTGTGTTCTTCTAATTCTTTAATTTATTTTTTTGGTTATACTCTTTTGTTTTTCAAAGATCATGCTCTTGTATGTATAGATTCTAAATTAGTTGATTTTCCAATTTATTAAATTCTATGTTGCTATTAATTTCTTGCTTATTTTTTCATATATTTATTTTATTATGCATTCTCTGACTCCTTGTGTGGAGTACTGATTTCAATTATTTTAATTTCTTTTTATTTTATAATACACTTAAAGCTCTAAATTTTCCAATAATTCATCTTTGGCATGGTTATGTCATTTCCAAAATGGTTTCATTTGTACATTATAAATTCTATTAAATCATTGTTCAAATGTTGTGGGCAAAAGTTATTAATATGAATAGATGCTAAAGGTATTTTTTAAGTAAAAATAGTGGGTTACAATCTAGCATCTACAAAATCACCCTATTTTTATTCACTTATTCATTAATTCAACAAGTTTTTACAATTATTCGTTATGTAATAAGCCTCTTGAAAAATATATTTTTATGGGTAGATATATAAATATATATCTAAAATATATAAAGAGATTGTGTAAAATTATATTAAATGCATTTACATATGGTTTAATAGATATGCATGGAAAAGGTATGAAAAAAACAATAAACCCAGACATGGTTATGTGCATATGGTAGAATTACTATTATTGCTTTCAATATTTTTCTTTCTAATTATTTCCATTTATTCATTTTTTACAATTAACAGATACTAGATTTTTAAATATTGCTGATTTTTTTAAATGTGGCTCCTCTTTGACACAGTGCTTGTATTTTAAGGAATTTTTTCAGAGCAAATAATCCAGGATGTAGCAAAAATTTAGGAATGAAGTTGTTTAATGCAAGATTAGAAGTAAGTAAAAAACACACAGTCTCTGCCCAACAATAGGCAATGGATAAAATGAATCATGGAATGTCCGTACATTGTGTTATGTGCCCAATAACATTATGCTACACAATCCACTTAAGTCCTTAATACATTTTCATACCATCACGTACTCTTAAGTGAAAAAAGCTGTTAACAAAATGTGATACATAGAATGGTGATACTTAAAAATCAAACATGTAATTAGATACTCATAAAAACATTTGGAATTTATACCATTTCAACTGTTTATTCCTGAATTATAATAGTATGGATTGCTTCTTCTTTATTAATGCTTATTTTTGTTTTTTACAATGAACTTGCATCCCTTGTATTATTTATTAAAAGAGTTGTAAAGGATAAAGAGGTGATAGCAAAAAGTCAGGGGCCACTGGTAATCGACTTTCGAAACAATGTTTCTCATTTAACCCCTAGGCGGGAGAAATTTCTAAAATATTTTGTTCTGGAAACTCTAATAAAAGTGGATAAAATAGCAATAAGTCACATGAGAGGACTCTGTGGAATTTTCATTGCACGTTTCTAAAATAGAGAGAGAGTGTGTGCATGTGTGTGCGTGAGACATTTCTTACTGGTGGATCAGAAACATTGAACATACCAGACAACAGAAACTCATACTGTCAGTGAATGCGAAAGAAATGCATCCTTATCTTATTCAGAACCAAATACCTGAGGTCTTGCTGCTAACTAATTCACAGATGCAAACTCAATCTGTTTCTTATTAACCATCGCACCTTCATTCAGAGCTGACCACAGAACCACGGACAGGAAAACGACGGTACTTACTGAATCTACATACAGACCTGTCTTGATGAAGATTGTGGTTTGGGGGAAGTTATTATAGAATTGTAGGGAGAGTATAGTGCCCTGAGCTTCCAAATTGTTATTTGGCAAAATACATCAAATAATCGTATCATTTGAAATAATATCTATCCAAATAAACTGATACATAATCGAAAACATTTGAGCCAAAAAGTTCACTGAACTTTTTACAAAGGGGAAAAATTAGAAATGACCTACAAATCTCATCGGTGGGATAAGAATTGGTTAAGTTGTTGTATGTCTGCTCAATGGATTATTAACGAGCTTTAAAGGAGCTGTGAGGAAGGGTTTATATTAAGAGGTAAATGACAAAAATGTAAAGTTAAAGGGGAAAACTAGGTGCAAAACTTTATGTGCAGTATGACTGCAAACAAGGTATGCAGAAGTAAAACCGCATGCAAATGAGGCTGGAAGGCCGCACGATAACGTGTTAGCTGGTTTCTGCAGGTTGCATGGAGATAAGTGATTTCTCATTTTTTTCTCTCTTTTTCTAAATTTTCCATAATGAACATGTACTCTTTTTTTTTTTTCTTTTTTAGAGATAGGGTCTTGCGCCGTCGCCCAGGCTGGAGGGCAGTGGCACGATCACAACTCACTGCAACTGTGAATTTCTGGGCTCAAGTGATTCTCCCATCTCGGCCTCCAGAGTGGCTGGGACTACAGGCGCACACTACCACACCTGCCTAATTTTTAAAATTTTTCGTAGAGATGAGGTCTCACCACGTTGCTCAGGCTGGTCTCAAACTCCTGGCCTCGAGCAATCTTCCCTCCTCGGCCTCCCAAACTGCTGGGATTACAGGCGTGAGCCACTGCACCAGCCAGAACATGTACTCTTTTATAAAAAGAGAGTTAAACAGTAAGATTTATATTTTTAAAGATATTTCTGGAATGTTTGAAGGTTTTATTATGCGTTTCAGAGAGCCATTGTCTTTGCATAAAGTTGTGAGATTGCAGGAAATTGAATTTACCATTTTAATTTTATTTTCTCTTTTCTCCTTGGACAGTGAACTCCTGTTCATTTTCAAATATGCACCCTAAACCTTTTTGGGGGGGTTGAGGTGGGATCCAAAGAAATAAGTAATATCTTACGTAACAGTATAATGTTCATGAGTCTCCACCACCTTGACCCAACTGTGTGATGATGTGACCAAGCAGGTCTCTCTTTCGTCCTCTGCTACTCACACTCCCTGGCTAACTGTAGTTGCTTAAGGGTCTCTTGTTTTCTGATCTTACTTTTAGGTGGCTGCTTTCCCTAAACATGCCACCTATGTTGTCTGACAAAGTGGTACACGAGGCAGAATGACGCTGTGGGCATGAACACAGCCCTGGGGTAGAGAGACTGGGATTCCAGTCCCAACTCTGCCACTGACTTTGATAGACCTTTGATAATTTCTTGATAGGATAGCTGATGTCCTAATTGCTGAAACAGAGATCATAACAACAATAGTAGTACTTATCCACAGGGTCACTGTGGGGACTCAGTGAGGTATTTCATGGCATCTTAAATGTTTGGGGTTGGCGTTACTGTATCCATTTGGGCAAGTGGTGAGAGCCTTAGTAACCCCCAGTTCTGGTTCATATCGTAAAAGGCACCGAGTCCTCTGAAGAAAGGCTCCCCTCTTGGCCTCACAATCTTCCCATTCTCACCTTGTTACTCATTCGTATCAGCTCTGTTTATTTTGGAAACTCTATGGAATTTTGAAAAAGCTGGTTTGAGGCCTCGAAATGATGAGTTTTGATATCTCATGTTTTGATAAATTAATATTTATTTGCTCACAAAGTGACTGTGCTCTTTGAGTGTATTTCCTC
Source organism: Indri indri (assembly GCA_004363605.1). Taxonomy (NCBI): domain Eukaryota; kingdom Metazoa; phylum Chordata; class Mammalia; order Primates; family Indriidae; genus Indri; species Indri indri. The sequence continues at coordinate 37,026 of RJWJ010008816.1, forward strand.
ACTTACGGAATGATAGAGTTGGCGGAGGTGGGTGCCTCTCTGCCTTCCATAACCTTAACGTGCACGGGAATCTCTAGAGGACCCTGCTACGGACGCAGACTCCAGTCCCGTCAGAACAGGTGAGGCCTGAGAGGCTGTGTTTCCAACAAGCTCCCAGACGAGGCCAGTGGGGCTGTCCGTGGAACACGCTTTGAGTAAGTAGCAGGGAGCCGTGACATCGCCTTCGATTCGTGTATCTAACTGCTCAGCCACCGTGGTCTTTCCCCGTGATAGTAATGATACCTTCAGCAAGAGTCTTTACCTCTCTCAGCTTCACTTTACTAAAGTGAAATGTTAAGTCAACACTTACCTTCTAAGAACGTTGAAAGTATTCGATTGGATGATGCACTCGAAGTTTCTGGCAATAGGTGTTAGTAGACGTTCGTTTCCTTTCCTTCTGTGTTAGATATTGACCAATGACTTGCCAAGCATCCCCTTCATGTTACTTGCTAGTGTGGATCATTAGGCGTTTGGGCTTAGTGGAAGATATACAGGACATATGTGGATGATGAAGGCCAACACGACGGTAATGTTGCCACCCAACCAGGTTTGTTTGCCGCTGTACAGAGCAGAGCCAATGGACTGAGCCAGTCGGGGTTGCAATGGAGAAAGTTTATTCCACAGAGCGCTGAGTGGGCTGGCAGGAGGAAGACTCTCAAATCCTCTCTGGGAATTTGGGAGGCAGGGTTTTTAAAGACAGTTTGGAGTAGGTAATCGAATCTGCTAATTGGCTGGGTTCGGGGTAGAAACACAGGGTTGCAGAAATTGTCTTCTTTGTTGACCAGGTTCTTGGGTAGGGGTCACAAGATTAGTTGGCTCAGTTCCTCAGTGTGGGCCGCTGGTCTGGGTGGGTCTGGGTGGGTCGGCCGTTCCACTGGAACTCCGGACCTGGAAGATATCTCAGAAACTACCTCTAGGTTTCAAAAAGGCGATGTTATCTATGGAGAAAGCTAAGAATCTTTATGGCCACCAGCTGTGTGGCTCCAGAGTGGGAATTATAGAGAAGGAAACAGGAGACAGTGGCTAATTACCGTTATTTGTAGCCAGGCCTATGCATTATTTTTAGCTAGGCCTTTACCACTGTTCTCACCTTGCACCCCTTTTTATTAATATGTAAAGGCAGTTTCAGTGATAGCTTATATTTTTTGAATAACAACGTTGAACCAGGCTTGTCTGACTCAGGTTTCCTCACTTTTAACCATTGTTTCTCTAGGCATTCTTCTTTTTTAAATCTTTTTCACATCTTCATGACCACATCATTTGGAGGAGAAACCTTCTTCCTGTTTGGGCTCCACCCATAGCCATATCTCAGCCCTCAAAAGACATAAAGAAAACCCATATGATTTCATCTTGAAAAGAATTTTATTTACCCAACAATAATAAGACAAACCATAGGATGGTTTATAAATGCCCTTCTGGACTTGATCAGTGGTTTGTAGCTATGACAAGACACCTTAACATTCAAAAACAACATCTGGAGGAAAATTCCTCCAATAAGTAAAACTGCTGCAGTATAGTGAGCTTGCAGTGTCTGGGGAAAAATAAGAAGTGACTGACTTCCTTTGGTGGGTATAATAGTACCTACTTCATAATGCTGTTATAAGGATTAAATGAGATAATCCTAGATATGGTTATTACTATAAAGATAGCTATTGTCTTTCCACTTTGATTGACGATGGCAGGACTTGTTCCTCAGTTAAAGTATTTGATACAGTCTGGTTTTTAAAGCACTGTGCACAAATAGGGAGACGGTAGAGCTAAAGAGAGATTTATTTGCCTGTGGGCTTTTCCCTTTCTGTTACATAATGAAAACTTGCTTTTCACCTTTCCAGCCACTAGTGATGACTTTAGCATAAAGGGTTCACCAGGTAGGAGGTGGCCTCTTGTGCTGAGAGGCAGCATTCTCATGGAAAATTAAAAACAAGCACTTATTTTTAGCCATGAAAATGCAATCATTCTTGTGCTCAAATATGCTTTACATTAACTAGAAGAAGGTTTATTGGCACCGAGTCTGTTGTGTAACTGAGGAAACCATTGTGTGCTATAAAAACACACAAATGTAAAAACCAGTCCATTGAGCAACAGGCTGATGGAAGAAACAGGTAGCAGGCGGAGGGGACTCTTCCGGAGGGCGCACAGGAAACGGGGAGAGGAAAAGCCCCTAGTGTTGCAAGGTTAGAGTAAAGGCTTTGTTTAGTCCCATGGGGAAAGGAATTCAAAGTCGGGGAGATCGCATTCACAGTGAGTGAGAATATTTTGCCTGTTCGGATGCAAATTTTTCTTTCCTATCTGAAATGGCCACGTGTCTTTGAGATCTTCTATTTTTGTTCTCTAAGTGCCTTTCTTGGGGGAGAGTCCCAAATTCCTAAACCGAGAGAGGGGAGGAAATTCACACAGTGATTCCTGGAGGGAGGGTAGAAATAGGCATTTCGAAAGTAAGTTAACTGTGGCTAAACCTTGATCGGGTTCTCAGAGGAAAACACATTGGAATTGACTGAGGATGAATCTCTTGATATCCAAAATTATTAACTTGACCTGCTGGATCTCTGGGTCTCATATATGCAGTTTTCAAAGATTTTATTTGACTCTTAATACAATAGCATTACGAGGAAACATTGTAATAACTAAACTGAGACAATCAATAGTGAGATGACTCTGGACAGTTCAGGGGCAGGAAAGCCTTAGCGTGTAAGCCACAGATACTTCCCTCCTCCTGGTGGCAGGGCAGACTGCAGTGATCTGGTTATTTCCCTGTGAGCACCGCTCTGCACAGCTGGGGTCTCGGGATGAGCCCTGCCCTGTGCAAACAGTCACCTGGAGGACAAGGTGGCGCCTAGGTCTTTCTGACCTCCCCCTCCCCCTCCCCCTCCTCCCCCTCCTCCTCCTCCTCCTCCTTGTCTCCGTGAAGAGTCTCCACCTTATTTCTTTCTTTGCAGGGGCCAGGGCCTTTTTCATTCATCCAATATGTTTTATTAACCGTATGCTCTGCCGCCTCCAGGCAACGCACAGGCAATGCAGAGGAGAGGAAATCCAAAATCTCATTAGTGGGCAGGGAAATGCAAGAAAATAAGCCCAAAGAAATTCAAAAGAAGAAGAAAATATTGAGCTAAAAACTGAAATTAATGGTAAAGATCCCCTAAAATGATTTGATTAGCAAAACCAAAATCTTGTTCTTTGAAATGATTAATAAAACAGATAAACCTATGCAAATAGGATCAAGAAGGATAAAGCAAAATGAACGTTAAAAACAAAACAACAACACCTGACACATGGATAAATAAAGTGTTTGAAAATTAAAAGAAGATACTATGAAAAACTTTACAATAATAAATTTTAAAACACAGTTCAAACAGACATTTTTTTCCCTGGGAAATACAAAACCAAAATTGACCCAAATTCCCACATATGTAGGGCCTAGAATTAACCATTGTATTTAGAATTCCGATTCTTTCCCCTTCTCATTCTGTCTGCTGCCAAAACTCTGCCAGAGCCCCTCCGGGGTGGGGTGCTCCCCTGGTCCCCACTGTTTCTCACTGTGCTATTGTTAGTACAAACAGGGCTCTGGTAAGATGCTGGGGGCAGGGGGCATGAGCTACTCTGCCGTTTGGCTTCTCTGAACCATCAGTGGGATTCCTTATCCGCCCTTCAAGTTCCAACAATGGAACGTTTCGCAATTGTGTCTCTATCGTCTGTTTCTCCACAAGGTGTCAGCCATCCACGCGAGGTCCCTGAATTCTCAGAGTTCACAGATGCTAATTTCTTCTATTCACTAACACTGATGCATTTTTCACCCCCAAAATCAGGCGTTCTGCTGCAGGCCAGTCCTTCCACCTGAGCCCCCGCCTCTGCGGAAACACATGGAAGGGTCTACAGCGAAACGGGGCAATGCTTACCTCCGTTTCCACCCAGCAGGGCAGAGTTGTTCTTTCCTGTGTGGTTTTCTGTGCTTCTCGGTTTTCTATTTTGAGCCTGTATTGCACTTTTAAAATTATTTAATTTTTAATTCAAAAGGAAAACATACATTCTTGTTTTAAAAAATATATCAAATATAGACAATAAAGTTGCTATCGACACCACTCAAAATCTGAGTCTGCCCCGTGTGTGTGTGTGTGTGTGTGTGTGTATACACACACACACAAATATATACAGAGATCTGCAAAAATATGAAGATATCTTTGTATTTTGTTTGTGGGGGGTTGATTTTATGTTTAAAATTTGTTGTACTGTCCTTCTTGTTCTGAGAATTGTATATTTCTTGCTTACCAGTGTGTTTTGCTGACCTTTCCACCCTGGTACATGGAAATCTGTCATTTTTTTGTAAGTTTTCATGTTCATCTCCAGGGTAGCCTGTAGCCAGCACTCTGCTGTGAACACACTTGTACTTTCATCTGGGGCACAGACAAGCGCGTCCCTATGGCAGAAACTGAGAAATGAAATTGTTGAGTCAGAGAATATGTATTCTTCATTCTAATAGATGTTGCCAAAATTATACTGTGGAGTGCCTACAAAAATTTACACTTACAAAGGCAGCAAATAAGAGTATCGGTTTCTTTACAATGTCATCAATATTTGATATGACAAAAGTTTTACTCTGATGAGTGAAAAATTTCATTTCTTTGTTCTAACTTGCGTTCCTTCATTATTAGTGAAGTTGAGTGTTTTTTCATATATTTATTAGTATTTTACCTTTTAGGAACTGGACTATCTGTTCCTGACTTTTGTCCATTTTTCCATGAGGGGTATTTGTTTCTTTTTGAAACAAGTATCTTCTTAAGTTCTGAATATTAGTTTTGCTTTGCTGAAGTGCATCCTTTCATAACTCATTCAGAGAGGACCTATAGATGGTTAACTTTCTTTTCTTTTGATTCTTTTAAATTTTTAATTTTTAAATATTATGGCTACATAATAGTTGTATTTATGGGGTCCATGGGGCGTTTTGATACAAGCTTACCATGTGCAATGATCAGTCAGGATAAGTGGCGTGTCCATCCCCTCAAGCACTTATCACCTCTTTGTGTTAGGAGCATTCCAACTCCACTCTTCCCGATATTTTGAAATTTACAATAAAGTATTGTTAACTATTGTCACCCTATCGTGCTACCAAACCCTAGATCTTATTCCTTCTATTTAACTCTATTTTCGAACCCAGTAACCATCCTCCCTGTGTCCCCTCTCCCCTACCACCGTTCCCAGCCTCTGACAGCTGTGGTCTGTGCATGTGCTGTATTTGGGTCTCGTGTGTTGGACGTGCTTCCCGCGTGACGTCCTTGCATGCAGGGGCTGTGCACTGCTAGGGCTGCCAACCGGGCAGTGTACCGTTTCGTCCCTCAGATGCCGGCGGCCTGTTGTGTGCGCCTGACCCAAGATGGTGAAACAGGACACAGACAGACCTTTCTGCTTTTCTGTGGTGTCCAGAATAGGCATCCTGATGACTGCCCTGGAGCGCCCCTCTCCCCGCTCCCCTAATACCTGCACCTGGGCTTGCAGGACCCCCAGAGCCGGTCCCACCTTTCTCAACAGTGCTGCCCCAGGCGTTTTAGCCAGGGGTCTCCTTTTCCAATCCGCGTGTTTTCGCCCTTTCAGGAATCCTGATAGTCTCTTATCCACCAAGGAAGTCCCGCCTCATTCTCCAGTGTAAGCATAGGTGGTTTAGTTTGTTTGCATGTATTTTTGCTGTTATTATTGGCACTATTGGATGATCGGCATTGTTTATTCTGACGGCCATCTTGAATTGGAAGTCCTTTGTGACTGAAAAATGTCACTTACAGAAAGAAACCCCAAGCAAACATATACATCCTAAATTCTCATATTGTCCCTTAAAAATAAAGCTATTTCATCTAAAAAAAATTGTACAGCTACAAGAATGTGCTTGGCCCTGTGCTCAGTGCTGAGGCCAAGGAGTAAATCCAACCCGCTCTCCCTCTGTGGAAGAACAGAAGGAAACATGAATCTATTAAACATGTTTAAAATATATTGCATCAGGGGTATCACCCAGAAAAAGGCTCTGCCAAAAACTCTTGTCTAATTAGTAATTATAATCAGGTATCTCCCATAACAATAAATAGAGCTATACATTATAATGAGCAAATTCATATTCATCATTCCATTTACTCTGCAAAACAACCCTGTAAGGTGAGAGCTATTTTTATCCCACTTTGCATGTGGGAACTATTTTAATACTCTAAGCACACAGTATCACAGAATTTGTCCCTCCCTGTGTACAACAAACCACAAGAAAAGCACAGTGGGTTGACGTTTTGTAGTGGTCGTCCTCCCCACGCGAGTTGGAGGTCCCAAATAATTCTGGGAAAAAAAACCAGGCTTGGCCCATCCTCCCAAATCTATTGATAAGGCTAAGCCTACATTTGGCAATTATCTCATTGCCATCCTAAGGATTTTGTAGGCGTCACTCGCTGAATCCTCACAAGACCCAGCAAAGGAGGCACTGTCATGACCCCCCAGTTTCCTGGCACGCAGAAGAGTTAAGCACCTCACCAGAGGCAACAAAGCTCACCGTTGGAAGGGCCAGGGTTCGAATCCAGGCAGTCTGGCTCCGGAGCTTATATTCTAAACCACGGGCAGGCAGATTATGGTGGTTTATGTACGACCACAAGCTAAGAGTGGTTTCAATATTTTTACATAGTTGTAAAAACAAACTTTGGATAATACCTGACGGAGACTGTATATGGCCCACAAAGCTTAAAATATTTACCATCGGCCCTTTATGGATCCCTGCTCTAAACCACTGTCCTATCCAGGCTGTTGAATGAGGGCCGGGATAACTTCTGACACCTTCCATCCAAAGCGCATCCTCAGAGGCGTGTTTGATGCTGACAGTAGTGGCAGGAGGTGATGAACATTTTTGCATAAAAATCCCAGTAGGATGAGACTCGGGTCCAGATCATTGGTTTGGCTCTGCACATTCTTTTACATCCCTGAATCTTAGCTTCAAAGAACTGTTTCGATTCGCTTGGGACTTTTATGAATACCTGGACCTGTTCGATTTTCAGGTAACAGCTCCACTCCTAGAATTATCTGGAGGTTTTGTTCTAAATGGAGTGCAGAGCAGGGATGGTTTAATATGCATCACCCCTGTCACGTGACGACGCTGTGACTCCGGAGTTCATCGCAGAGGCAGCGATGTGGCAGAAAGAATCAACACGACGGGCTTTGCATGCTGTGACCCTGAGAGGGCCCCTCACTCCCTGAGCTGGTCTCTTTTCTGAGGAAGGGGAGGGACGAGCAAAGCAGAGGAGAATGAAGAGAGCCCGTCGGCATGTCCCGCTCCCGCCCACCCCGAGTCTGTCCCTTTTCCTGGAATGAGGTCCACCTCCACACTTGGCAGCCTGGGGCCTACGGAAGCTTCAGATCACCTGTGGCTCCCCAGATATTACACATGCGAAATTTGGCATATATGAGCATGTATGGGAAGCGGATACTTTTGGCAGTCTTAGTTACGTTATTATATATACAGTATTCTTAAGTCTCTTCCCCAAAAGATTAAGACCATGGCTGTGCCAGGAGAGTGGGGCCGTGGCCTTGTGTTAGTTACACTTGAATCAGAAGACAGTCAATGAGTTCAGTTTTTAGGTTTAGTCATTTTGAATTTTTTTTTATTTCAGCATATTACAGGGGTACAGATGTTGAGGTTACATATATTGCCCTTGACCCACCCTAGTCAGAGCTTCGAGCATGTCCATCCCCCAGATGGTGCGCACCGCACCCCTTAGGTGTGAATATACCCATCCCCTCCTCTTCCCTCACCTGCCTGACACCTGATGGGTGTTACTACCATATGTGCATGTAAGTGTTGATCAGTTAATACCAATTTTCTGGTGAGCACATGTGATGCTTGTTTTTCCATTCTTGGGATACTTCACTTAGTAGAATGGGCGCCGGCTCCATCCAGGATAATACAAGAGGTGCTAGATCACCGTTGTTTTTCGCGGCTGAGCAGAACTCCATGCTATACATGTACCACATTTTATTAATCCACTCATGTATTGATGGGCACTTGGGTTGTTTCCATATCTTTGCATTTGTGAATTGCGCTGCTATAAACATTCGAGTGCAGGTGTCTTTTTTATAGAATGTCTTCTTTCCTTTGGGTAGATGCCCGGTGGTGGGAGACTCGCTTCCCCTTAGTTTATTGTCTTAGATGAATGAAGGAGTAATGGGGGTTTCCACTGTGTCACAGAGTGTGTGTGGGTCACCAGAGTGTCCTGAGAAGCGAAACATCCTGCTAAGGATCCTGCAAAGGGAAAGCAGAAGAGGAACTTGCATTTTGGGGATCCTCTGGGTACCGCAAGCCAAAGTCCCTCTGGGGGAAGGATTCTGTCCCATATGACAGAGGAGGACACTGAGGCGTGGTGTGTTTAAATCAGTTCTTCAGTACTGGAACTCCAACCTTTCTGCCCTACGACTTTTTTTAAAAAGTTAAACTATTGCATTTTCTGAGCTTATATATTTACTGTAGAGTAAATTAAAGGAAAATCGCTGTTTTCATTACACCATGTTTCTTTCATATATATGTATGTATATATCAATAGCATGCTTCCTTCAAGTATATACATAGTGTATGTCTATATTTCCAAAGTTGTTGTTATACTATGTGTACAATTTTTATTCTCCTTTATTTCACTTAGCATGATAACATGAGTGTTTAACATTTACTTTAAACATCTTTTAGTGATTATATTATATTCTAAGGCAAAAACCTAGCGTCATTTACTAACCCATTTGATTATCATTGCAGATGAAAATTGTTCGCAACATTGTATAATTTTTAATAAGGCTTCAATTAATATTTTTAAGCATAGAGGTTGTAGAATTATTTTCTCATGCTAGAGTCCTAACGTAGACACAGGACATTGATCTTCTTAAGGATTTTGTTTTATATTGCTAAAATATTTTCCAGAAAAGTTAAATTCACTTACTCTCTCATTCATAAGCGTTTGCGTGTTTCATCTGTTTCATGCATGTTTGTTGGTATTGCAGACTGGTAAATTTTGTTAATTTTACTTAACAACAACAAAAATAAATGGTGTTTGGCTAGAGAAAGCAGTATGGGAGAGGGTAAAGGGTGTATGCTTTGGAGCCAGGGACCGAGATGTGAAGGCTGAGTCTGATCCTCGACAGGTGTGTGGTCTTTGGACAAGACACGAAACCTCTCTCCATGCCTCGGCTTCCTCACCACTGAAACTGGGAGTGGGATGCCTGCTTTGCAGGGTTACTGTGGAAATTAGAGTGCACAAATGCGAGTGAGTATTCACTGAAGACAGATACTGCGATTTCAGTGGCCCTTCTAATTTCCGTCATTTATTGGTCGTTGGTGTCCACTCTGTGGTGCATTGGTTGCTCACGTCCATACTTTCCGCCTCCTTGGCTGCAGGTTCTTCGTGCTGAATTCATCCACTTCTTATCTGAAATGTTGGGAATGGCCGTCCCCACCGGGTGAGATCGGAAGGTGAGGAGGAAGCGTGCTGGTGCGCTCCCAGCAGGCGTGTGGCTGCCAGGCACCGGGCAAGAGCCAGGCCCTTCCGGAGCTGCCCGGCCACAGCCGCGGGGCCACACCACGCACAAGATGAACCACTGAGGTATACAGAGAAAATATTAGCACCCTCATTTATATTTACTTTTTAATCTAAGGAAATAAAAAAACTCAGCTAGACTGCTTAAATACAGACCCTGGCACCCTGAGTTGGCTCATGTTGTATAATTGTGTGGTGTGTGTGGTGTGTGTGGTGTGTGTGTGTGTGTGTGTGTGAGAGAGAGAGAGAAGCACCCGGAGGGGGGAGTTAGAGTTCCACTGTGGGGAGGGGCCAAGCGGTGCACTTGCTCATCTGGGGGCTTTCAGCATGCAGTTTACGCGGACCCCTGCTGAGTTTAAGTGGCGCGTATACACACATACACACAGAGTAAGGCTAGGATCGTTTGCAGGATTATATTATACATAGGATTATGTAAGTGTATTAATATATGCATATAAATAATATATAAATGATTATATATGTCTATAAGGATATGTATGCACACATAAAGTATTATGGATATTTAGATATACAAAATTATGTTCAAAAATTTTATATGATATGATTACATACATAATTTTCATTACAATAGGATTATGAATATGTATAGAGTTATGTTTTATGCATATATTTGATTTTATAAGTATGTGTGTGTCTCTGAGTACTCATAAAATATATGTGTCTAGATAAATAGACGCTCTGCATCTGTGATTAAAGGATATTTTATCAGAATATGTTTATGGATATAATTATGCATACGTGTGCGTGTATATCCTACGTATTTTGCAACCACAAAGAGGTAGCCGTAGCTCTTCAGTTCAGAGAGGCCTTATGACAAAGTATCAAAATAAACAGAACTTGGAACCATATATTTGAATAATTGTATCAAAAATATTAACTAATACTCAAAAAATGATGCATCTTTTCACAAAACATTTTTAGTAGTTAGTAATGTGATTGATAATATTTAATGATAGTAAAATAAGTTGTACAATTAAAAATAATTTTAATAACTTGTTTAATTTATCTTTTTATCCTTTAAAAATTTGGATATGCATAATGAGATATCTTGGGGATTCAAGTCAAAACAAAAATTTGTTATGTTTCACATACTCCTTACAAAGCCTGAAGGTAATTTATACAATATTTTTAATAACTTTGTGCGTGAAACAAAAGTTTTGTCCACATTCTGACTGTGACCCATCACGCAAGGTCAGATGTGTTCGGTTGTGGTGTTATCTCAGAGCTAAAAAATTTCAGAAGTTGGGGCATTTAAGCTTCTGGATTAGGGATGCTCAGCATGTGCCATGTTATTCACCCTTTATGATCCCTGCTTTATGATGTTGTGTTCCTACGACTTCTTCACAGGAGGTGATAATGCATTTTTTTCATCTGTTTAATGGGAATATCGGACAGTTTAAGTAAGAATATGATAGTTGAAATAAAATGATTGTCAATATTAATGTAAAATGTCATATATATTTATAGTAAATGGTACATTTAAATGTGTTTTATAATACAATGGCATAAGGATAACAGATATGTATTGAGAGATACACTTAGATCTTCATTTTACATATGCTAGGTTTGACAATATACAGCAAACTTTACACTTACAATGGATTGAATTATAATAATTGTAAATACATAAAAATTAATTATAATTAATTTTGTATGAGTAAGATTAATTCCATGATTGGTTTTTATTAGCATTTTCTAATATATAATGTACAATGTTGATTCATACATCTTGATTCTTTAAAAAATAGAGTCGTGGTAGAGAAAAAAATTATTTAATGTATAATTGACATTTATTAGTAATGTATGTAATTTACAAACACACACTTATACATAAAATTGTATACATATTCACCCCAATGTGTGTATATATGTAATAGTATATTCAATACATACATGTGCGTATATATACATACATGTACACACGTGTGTGTGTGTGTGTATACTTCAATATTTGTAATGCTTGGTGGGCAAGATCCAGGATGTGCTTGGAAACCATTGCATTAAGTGGAGCGAGCTGGGAAGGGAAGAGTCCTTTCCCGAGTATGTATCGGTAACTTACCGCACACAGCTCGGTTACATGAGCCTTTCCACGTCACCGTTCAGTCCAGGGAAGTAATGACGTGCACTCCCAAAGTGTCGCAGCAAAGAAAAGGGCTGATCACACTGTCTGAGCTTCCTCTCACCATTTCTCGGGCTATTATGAAGATAAATCAAGATAGTGTCTTGACTTTCAGCCTTAGTTTTTAGCAAAGAGGCAGACTTTAGAGGGTCCAATAATTACTGGTATGAAAATAAAAATTGCATTGAAAATAGTGTTGAGCTAGTAAATGTTTTTCAGCTGCTTTCCAGACCAAAGCCCTGACTTGTAGCATTTGCCAGTTTCTATGGTGTAAGTACTTTCACCACGGCCAATTTCAGCCTGCCAGCGTGGCGTCACTGAGCGCAGATGTTGGAAGAGAGGCACAAAATCAGCGCTTGCAAGACAGGATGAGCTGGTTCCAGCACACATCACTGAAAAAAAAATAATCAAAATAAATGGAATTTCTAAATAAAGGGCACCATATTGGTGACAGAATCTCTCTCTCTCTTTCTCTTTCTCTCATTACCAACCCCAACCCATGTTATTGCATCAAAGAATAGAGGGAAATAGGGATTTGGCGTGAGAAGACTTGAGATTGTACCCCAAGTCAATCACTCATCAGTTCTTCACTAAGGTCTTGCACTAATCATTGCACTGCGCCAGGCCTCAGTTTTTCCATTTGTAAAATGAGCATGACACTGACTATCCACCTGCCTTCCAGGACTGTCATGAGGAGGAAATGCAACCATACGTGCACGCGCTGTGCACGTTTGAGAATGAAATCTCGCTTTCCTATCCATCAGCAAACGTTGCTCTGAGTCGCGCTCTGTAGCTTTGTCAAAAGGTAAATATTCAAGTGCATGAATTGTGAATAGGAAACTAGGAAAATATAAATGATGAATCATCTAGCAAAAGAATGTCATGCCCAGCGCCTCCTGCAATTAGGGCTTCTAGCACATTTTATTTTTCCTGATTTCTCTAATCATAAGCAGTTCTTCTATAATTAACTGCCTACCGTTTTTGAATGAGTGGAAAAACTATTTGCTGAAGGCAAAGACTTGATAATATTCGCACAAATATGTGTGCTTCTCTGACATATGCCGTTCTTAAAATCAGCTGCTATTTTTGTACACGGCCCATATACCAAACCCCTGCAGGAACATTCCCGAGTCGCCTACTCACTGTCGGTTACCTTGCAGCACGTGTATTATTGATGGCAGCAATGGCTTTCTGACCTCCATCCATTAAGGCATTACATTATCCACTTTAGCAAAACATGAATCATAAATGCAATATTGATTTTAAAAATCATAAACTGCCTTACACTAAAAAATTCCTATAAAACAGAACTTCTAAACTGAAAAAAAATTCATACAATTTAAAAGGCACAATGCAGTTCGAAGACTCATATAGTGATCAAGTAAATATGTTCACATTTAGTTTCATTTTTATGATAACTTTATTTTTAAGATCTTAAAATTGTGTGTGCTTTGAATTTATCATCACTTTATTACATACATTAGGAAAAATGTGGCACTTTTACTAAAACAAATAAATATGTGTTTTAAAAATCACAAACCTTGCTTAGTGCTCAGTGGGAAATTTAAGTCTCAGTTTCAGAAACGAAAATGAAGACCATTCGACAGGGGTGCGGCGGGGGGATTCCAGGGTCAGGAACTACTATCAAATGTGAAGTTGTGTTTTTTAATAATATTCGTTTTCTTTATAGTATAATAAGAAATTTGATCTCCTGTGACAAGTGATACTTGACAAGGCTCATAGATCCAAAATAAAGCAGCGTATTTTACCAAATTAAATTACTCCTTTGCAGCACTATCCACCGATTAAACACATATCCTGTCCAATTCAGCTAGTATATTTCCATCTCTCCTGATGGCAATAATCAGTCGCTCTTGCAAACTAGTCACACGAGTGACAAGTAAGGCACTAGATAGTTATGGAGGTATAAACGTGTCTCTCTAACTGGAACAATGTGAGACAAGAAGTTAAATCCATGGTGACAGATGATCATCTCTTCTGGACAAAACTTCACCGCCACCATCTGGGAAGGATTGCGGTTTGTGCACAGAGGAGCTAGCTCTGGTCTATATAAAAATACAGTCCAGTGCTGAGAAGCTGCGTCTCTGAAATGAACATTAGACAGCAAGGATGCTAATTAAAAAGATGGATGTAAACTCTGCTACGTTCTGACATCACTTTTAAAGCACGGAGAGGTCCTCAAATACCTGAAAGATGATTACCTCTCGCTGAGACGTTCTTATGAGGAAAACAGCTCCATCTCTGTCTCCATCTCTCTCTCTATCTCTTCTTTATCTACACTTCTATCTCTATTTATACTACACCACACACACACAGAAAGCACATCTGACACCACGTGAGCTCATGCACATGCAAGACAGCCAAGTGCATGAATCACGAGGATGGATGTTCACGCCATTATTCCCGAAGTCTCAGTAAACGTGGAGTAGACGAATATGTTGATTCATACGCCATAACCCAGAGAGGACATCTACGTTCTGGTCCATCACTGAAGTTAGTTTTCCAAGCATCCTACTTCCCATGTAAGAGGTAAAGTTGAGGCGTGAATGCCAATACTGCACGGGCATGCTCCGGGGCAGTTGTGCAAGGCACACCAATCAGAAAAAAGAGGAGATTATATTAGCTACTTTTTAAGATATTCTCTTGCTTAAAATTCTGGCAGTTATCACCTGTTCTTAGTCAAGTATGTCCCATTAGAAAATATCTCTGTGGATCAATGACAAGGAAGATGACATCAAGATAAAGACAGGGCAAAGGACAGAACGATGGAAAGAATGAGGAGAAAGAGAGGGAGCAAAGACAGAAGGGGGAATAAACAGGCTGAATGGTACAGCCACTTGGGAAGACAGCTTGATGGTTTTTACAAAACTAAACATACTCTTACCATATGATACAGCAATCGAGCTCTTTGGTATTTATCCAAAGGAATTGAAAACTTGTGTCCACACAAAAACCTGCACATGGATGTTTACGGCAGCTTTATTCAAAATCATCAAAACTTGGAAGCAACCAAGATGTCCTTCAGTAAGTGAACGGACAATCGACTGTGGCCCATCCCCACGATGGAACGTTATTCAGCATTAAAAAGAAAGGCGCTACGAGCCATGAAAAGACATAGAGGAAACTTACATGCATATTGCTAAGAGAAGACAATCTGAAAAGGCTGCATACTGTATGATTGCAATTATAAGACATTCTGGAAAAGGCGAAAAGATCCGGGTTGCCGGAGGCTGGCGGGCAGGGAGGGATGAACTCAAGGAGCGCAGAGGGCCTTTCGGGCAGCGCAACTGCTCTGTGTGATCCCGCGGTGGGGGACACACGGCACTGTGTGTTTCTCCAAACCCATAGAGTGAACCCTAATGCAGACTATGGACTTGGGGTGACAATGT
>RJWJ010008817.1:0-52073 GCA_004363605.1 Indri indri
GGGGTAACAGCAAGAGAAGACCAAATGGGCAGGTGTTCTGTGTCATGCAAGAGTCTAGGTTTTATCCTCGACCTGTATTGAGAAGACTTTAAAGGATTAAGTAGCAGAAGCACGTGATCAGACTCATACTTCGGAGGCACCTCAAACCGTCCATCTGTCTTCTAGGACTTTGGAAGGAGCACAGGATGGAAGGGAGAGAGGCAAGAATTCTAATTGTAAGCTAGTTATAGAAGAAGAAAGTTGTAATTGCCTGAGAAAGGAACTAAGGGGAACAGGGTTAGTGGGAGTGGTAGGAATTGCAAGCAGATTAAATTCAAGCGGTATTTATGTTATTACATTAGTCATAACTGATATCATCAAATGAACTACAAGTAGAGACAGAAGGAGAGGTTTGCTTTAAGGAAACCAAAATTGGCATCAAAACAGAAGAATCTACAAAAGATCTTGAAAAATAAAGCTAATTTAGTAAATTTACAGATGATAGCTAAAGATGACAACAATATGTGGGCTGTGGCTCCTTTCTGATTCTCCATTTCTGAAAGTTTTAGGCACATACAAGAGCTATAATATTGGGCTAGGAATGTCTGCTTAGGCTGGTTTAGAAGGGAAGACCATCATAATCCTGAATGTTGAAATCCTAAAAGATCAAACTCCTGAAAATATAATTCTGGAAAAAATAATCTAAAATTCTTTAAAATATATTTATTTACATTTTTAAAAGGGGATTGATTTGAGAAACATATAAAAATACGACAACATTTCATAGAACACTTCACACAATAAAATAGGCAATAATAACATACATTTTTTGCAAACACAAACACTCAGGTATACTTATGACAGTTACATGGGTATAACAATTACGAGGAGACAAACCATATTCAAACAGAAATAGGTCAAAAAGGGAAATGTATAAACATATATCACTATGGTTGATCATTGCGTGCACCTAGCTTTATAACTGTGGTCATCTGAAATATCATGATGAACAATCTAAGTCTTTTGATGAGATCAGTCAAAAACAGTGATGGGTCACCACTGCACGTGTAGTTGCCCAAAGAGCCAAGATCTTGAGAAATTTTATCTTTAACAAATGCAAATGTACAAAAAAGACATTCTTTCATTTATTGAGGAAGTTTCAAAATTTTTATGTACATGCACAATGCTTACACACAAACTCAACATTATGACAATGTACTTTCATGGCGTCAAAGTTGCAAAAATGCATAAAACGAATCAGAACTCTCTTAAAGTCTCTCTATAATTTATACCTCCAGTATTGAAAATGATGTGAAGATGATATACACAGCAAGGCAAACTGTAAAAAATAATGCTGATAATTTAAAATAGTGGGAAAAAAAACCTAAAAAAAGAAAAAGAAAAAAAAACACAAAAAGAAACTAAAAAGAAAATTTGACATATGAAAAAGTGTATTACAGGAATAGATTACGGGCAAATGCATAGAGTCCGTAAGAGCTGGCCAACGTTCACAGTCATTAACTATATTTTGAAGTCTTGCATCACAATAAACAGCTGCTTTTTTTTTTCTTTTAGGACATGGCTCTCCTCAGAGAATACATTCACGTTCATTTTCTAAATGGGCTGATCTTTTTGAAATTCTTCTATGATTCCTGTGATTGCAATTTTGGGGATTTTAGACTTTAAGGGATTTCAACATTCAGGATTATGGCGTTCAGGATTGTGTCTTTTGGGATTAAGATCCCAACTCGTTTAGGAGAAGGTGACCTGGTCAAGATCTTTGCACTCCTCGTACCCCTACTAGTCTTGACAAAGACAGCAGTCTGGCTCATTGAGCTTATAGTCAAACTCCAAGACCACAACACTGGAATACCTGCCTTTCCCAGAGTCCCATCACATTCTCTTTGCCTGTTTATGTGCTTTCCCCCCTGACTACAAGCTCTTGCATTTCCTGTGTACTTGGGAAGTTCCTACTCACTTTCGGTCTTTCTAATCTCCTCAGGGAAGCTATCGAAGCCTCTCCCTAAGTAGACTGGAAGTCTATTTCTTCCTTCTGTGCCTCCAATTGCGATTTGTACCTACCTCTTTTATAACCTCTAATGTATTTACTGAAATCGTTATTTATATATGGCCTCCTCACACAAAGGTGAGTGCCTCCAGGGTGGGACCTGAGGTGGTTCATCTGTGTCTCTCAGGGTGTAACACCTTGCCTGGCATCATTAAGTGTCCAACAGATAGGAGCTGAAGAACTGGATGAACACATGGAAGAGGTCAGTTGAGGTTTCCTTTGAGGCAACTTACAGACAAAGGTTTTCACTGAGACTTCCTAAATGACTCCTAGTTCTGAGTCAACTCCTTAAAATGAGCTTCCAGTTATTAGGCTGTGTTCAGATGTGGGCATCTTTCATCTTAAAGCTTAATCCTGAGCTCATTACTTTCGAAATGCCTTCTGTTATCTGGGACTCTTGACAGAGATAAGGCATGTTAGGAATTGGTATTTCCAGATCCTCTCCTTAAATAAAGACCATCCCCAAGAGATTTCCAGGTACGTGCAGAGAGGAGAAGAGCGCTAACACTTGTTAAGCATCTACTGTATGTCACAATAAATCTGTGAAGTAGATACCACTATCTCATTTTATAGATTCCTGTGACTCGAAGTGTGGTCGAGGACCAGCAGCAGCAGCGTCACCTGGGGGCTGGTTAGAAATACACAATTTTAGGCCTCACCCTAGATCTTCTGAAGCACAACATGCATTTTAACAAAATCCCCAGGTGACATGTCTGCAATATAAACTTTGAGAAGCACTGTTACAGATGAGAAATATGGAATGAAGAAGCTAATAAACATATGCCAAAGGTTACACAGCTGGTGTGAGCTGGGATTTGAACTCGAGTCTGCATTTTCCAAAAGGCTGTGCTTTTCCCACTACACTGCTACTGAGGCCCATGCCAAGCTAATAGTATAGAAAAACACATCTAAATATACTTTTAAAACTTTATTATAGCATGGTTCATTATCCAAAAACTAAGAATGAAGTTATAAAAAAAAAAATTGCACATCCCACATTACCAAATACCAAAAAATCTGGTAATAAAGCTTTCCCGCCCTGCCATGCCAGAATTATAAATTTTTTGACTTTATTTCCATGAAATAGCCATGTTACTGGATTGTTGCCTTGATGATTAAGTCATTTAATTTTTGCTTTTCAGGTGTGTCTTTGAGAGATCAAAGTACAGTATCAAGAATTTGGGCTTTGGGTTCTAGGAGACATTAATTTAAACTGTCTGCATAATTTGAGAAAGTACTTAGCTTCTTTGGGACTGTTTCCTCAGTAATAAAACAGGCTAATGATATCCCACACAGAGTTAATGTTGGGGATAATGGCATCATGTATATACTGAAACACAGCATATACTCAATAAATGTGAGACACCATCACCACCACCATCATCGCCAGTAACCTCAGAATGGCTGACATAACAGGAAAATCAGCCTGTTAACTCAGCTAACAAACATTGTTATTCCAGAAGTTTGCAGCCAGCAGGCATACTTAACATGGACATGATTTATTAGTAATCAATACATTTAAGAAAGTTATAGGCATTTTTTTTAGTGATTATCAAAATGATACGCTTAATTTATTTTATGGTAACCCTGCAGCAAATAGGGACCAAATTAACAATCATTTTCTTTCTACTTTGGAGCCAGGGACGAGAAAGAAATGTGTTACTTAGAAAAAGTGTAAGGAATATAGAGGAGAAGGGGAAAACACTGAATGTAATACACGCTACAGCACTGCCGTATCACACGTGTGCATAATTTTATAGCATACAAAGCACTTTCCCCATACATTATCTTATCCAATTCTCACACACTGTGAAATACTGTTTCCATCTTAAAGGTGAGGAAACTGAGGTTCGGAGAGCACAAATGATGCTCAAGTCACAGAGCCTAAGCATAAGAATTATGGCAGAAACACAAATCCAGATTTCTGAATCCAGCCCAGGGCTCCCTTCTACTAGGCTACTCGAGGGATTTATATTTACTTCTCTCAAAAAGAGAGATGCTCAGCTGTAGAAAATCACCCCCAAGACCAGTTCATAACAAGGTTCTGCAACCTCATCTCCAGTGGTGACCTACCTAGCCTAACACACACATCCTCTAATAGACTGCATCTAAAAGAGAAAAGGGCTGCTCCTCTTGAACCTGATACCTGAGAATAATTTCTGTTTGGGGATCCTTTGTTTGGCTACCTGGAAAGAATGTTCAACATCTTTCCAACCTCCTTCTCATACTAATTACAGCTCATCAGCATCTGGACACCCACAAGCAAAATCAATCTGGCTACAAAAGCAAGCCATTTTCTTACCATAGAAAAAACAAACAAGTAAGCCTGCAAGATGATTAAATACACAGAGCGTTCCCCCGCAACCTGCAGGCTGCTGCATATAAAAATCACACCCAATATTAGCAGAGTCCAGGAACGTAGACACTAACAAACATCCCACACATGTAATTGTATTCTTTATGAGCTGAGCAGTGAGATGTATACAAGTTTATGTTCAGTTTATTCCCTTCCACATTATATCTTCTGTTAGATGCCAACACGTCTACCACATCCAAATATTCACACATTTAAAAAAATACCATTTGAAAGGCACCTTCACTTCCCCTTCTTACGCTATAACCAAGTGAACTCGGACACATTAGCCTTCAGTCCGCAACTCATTTCCTTGCTATCCTGAAGTCCCAGCACATTGACAATACTTGGAAGAGACAATATCACCATCCAAGCCTAGCTCACCTCTCTAAACTGCTATCACCTCTACAATCTAATCATGTAATCTGAAATTTATCCTGCCTTCCAAAAATATAGTCCAGCCTCATAACTGTATTAAAAGGCCCACCCCTGCCAAAGATGCCTAAGACACAGTGAGCAAAAACAGTAATTACAAAATAGCATATACATCATGATTTCATTTACACAAAATTTCATATATACGTTTGAATGGATGGTGTCCATGAAGTTCCCAGCAATTAACTCTGGGTGGTGAAACTGGGAATGATTTTTACTTTCTCTCCATCCTTTTCCACAATTTTTGAATTTTCTACATTAGTTTATTTTATTCATATTCAGAAAAAGCAATAAAATTGTTTTTAACAAGCCTCCCCCAAAAGACCCACCATGTCAAAATTCTAGCACAGAGAGAAAGTAAAAAGGATGCTTACCAAAGCTTGTGCTCTGAGCACTCTGGCCTCTGGTTCTCAACACTGGTTGAGCAGTAAGATCCAGAGCTTTCTCAAAATACAGATGCTCAGAGCTCGAGTCCTTAGAATTTCTGGAAGTGGGGCCAAGGCATGTGTATTTTGTCAAAGCTCTTTGGGTGATACTAATCAGCCACGGTCAAAAACTACAGATATTTGTATCTCATTCTCAAGAGGACAACAGGAGGAGAAAACAGGCCAGAGAGCCAAGGGAGGTGTTTACCTAAAGGCAGGCAACTGCACGGTAATCATGCAGGGGGACGTTGAGGAACAGAAACTGGGGTTTGAGCAGTGCTGGGTATCAGGTACGGATGGCCATGAGTAGAGAGGATACAGTGGGCAGATATATCGTAAGGTCTGAAGCCAAGAAGAAGCAAACAAAGTGAGGCAGGGCAAAATGTTCGGGATTGAGAGATGGAGGTCATTTATACAGGGCAGGGCAGAACTACTGGTAACTTAAAGAAACTGAATAAGAAAAGACACCAAGCAGTTTAAATGAGGCCCACCACATGTGACCAAACTTGATTTAGGGTTTAAAAAAAAAAATAGAAGAGCATTGCCTGTGATTCACTTTTTGGAAACCACAGGAAAATCCTAGGTTCAATTCCTAGGAATGCCATTACTAACAGTGTGACCTTCAGAAAATGACAAGTTATCTATGCCTCAGTGTTCTTATATGCGGGTGATGATACACAGCTCATAGGGTCATTGTGAGGCTTAGGTGAAATGAGATAGTATATATAAAGCCTATTAGAGTACTAAGAACAAAGAAGGCTCCCAGATGGTAACATTAGGAAGCACATCTCAGTAAAAATTATGTGTTAAATTTTAATAAACCAAAGCCCACAGTTAATTACTGTCTAGTTCTTAAGTAATTCCCCCCTTTTGGCACCACCTAAAAATGCTGGAGAAATACCTAAAGAGGTCTGGCTATTTCTCTACTGCTGCTTCTATATTGCTGGTAAATATATATATATATATATATATCAATAAAGGAGATACACTGTATTCTAAACTATTTCTATAAAGTTTAATCAAGATTATAAATGCAAACAGAGTCGTAATGACAAAATAACAAATGTACCAGTGGAAAATTCTATTTCTAAAATAAGAATTCTGGTAATGCTGCCACTAAAGCGCTAAGTTTCTACCTGGCAAAATGAAAAACATAAAAGAAAAGCAAGAGTGATAAATGTTTTTCTTTTATCGTCCCATCTAAGCCCTCAACATCAAAATTGAATTTGTGCTAAATTAGCTGAAAGTCAAAGAAATTGTAATTAGTACTACATCTATGACCTGTAAAAATCAGAGCAAGTCCTTTTTTAGTATAACATAATAAAATAACTGTCATGACAGCAATGACTGCCAACATCTTACGAATGCTTACTAGGTGCCAGCACTGTTCCCAACACTGTCCATAGATGGACTCGGTCAACCCTCCTCACAACAGCTCCGCAGGATCCTTCCAGGTCTGGCTTCTGCTTAACTGTCTGATCTGCTCCAGACTCTACTCGCCAAGGACTGATGGCAGACTGCTCTCAGAGGATATCCTGGGGAGCTTGGTAAAAATACACCACCACTGACTTTACGCAGACTGGAAGAATTGGATATTCTTAGAACGTGTCCCTGAAGACTACATTTTCAACAAGATCTTGGATGATTCTGATGGGCAGCTAGGTTAAAGGCTCACTGTAGTCTGTCCCTCCCAACTTTTGTTTTACACATGTTGGTTTTTCCACTTGACATTCCTCCACCTGGCTAACTTCTATCAAAGGTTTGGCTCAGGAGGCCACGTTTCTAACATGGAGCTGTTTCCAATCTCTATGTGTTCTCTCACCACCCAGGTTAGATTAGGAACTCCTCCTCTGGCTCCCACAGCGCCTTACACTTTCCTCTACCTCTTTATCTTTTTGTATAAATGCAGGTTTCTATGTTGACTGTCTTCTTAGCAGGGCTGTGAGCTTATTCGCCTTTCATTTTGACTCTTGTAATATAAATGCAGGTTTCTATGTCTCCCTAGCAGGGCTGTGAGCCTGTTCACCTTCCACCTATAGCACCAAGCCTGACACAAAGCAGGGACTAGTGGTTTGTTTAATAAAAGAATGAATGAAGCCTCACTGATCAACCTTTGGGGCTTTTATCCATAGAAATAGACCCTTTGCAGGGTAGTCTAGAATGGGAGCTTCAAAGGGAAACAGAAGGGACTGGTACCTCATTCAAGAAGTGATGGATTTTAACAGGGCTAGCATAATCAGGATCTTAATGGAAGGTCCAGGTTAAAAGACCATTATGATAAACAGTGGCTGTCTCATCTCTCTGTTAGCTCTTGTTATGACCCAGCCTGTCCATATATAAAGTCCTGGTTCACAGCTGGCCTTCGCATCCACAAAAGCCAAGGAAGCCAAGGTGTTTGGATCCTGTGTGTAAACACGAAAACCGGGAGAGGCAGGGAAGACTATTTCTGAAAGGAGGCTAATGTGCAGTAACTATATTACCATTTATTGGATGTCTACATGCAAAAGACTATGTCGGATACTCATGATTATTCTCTACAAAACATTTCGAGAAAGGTTTTATCAGGCCCATTTGATTGAAGAGGAATTCAACATCCAGAAAGAAGAAATAACGCGGCCAAGGCTACCAGCTCATTTGTGGGTAGAGTTGGGATTTGAAACTAGGCCTACCTGCCTACAAAAACAATCTTCCTTCCATGACTCTGTGCTGCCTCGGGATTACCAACCGCTGGAGCTACCTTGGTGTCGGAAAAAGCTTTAGAAGTAGACTGAGGCTCCAATTCTGCTCTGCCACTAATTTGCTAAAGGGTATTTGGTAACTGACAAACTCTGAGACTCGCTTGTAAAAAGAAGGTAGAAAAGCCTAATTCATAAAGGCATTTCTGTGCACCTGTAAACGCCCTGAGTATATTAGTAGATGTTCAACAGATGTGAGCTGGCCATTATCTAGTTTTCCCAGCTCCCCCGAAAAAGAAGAGTTGCTTCCGGGATGGCAAATACATCCTCTGTTTCACTGTCTTCCTCAATGGCAAACAACTATGTTGTGCTCTACTTGGAAAAGACCTGTGGGTAAACCCTTATATGACTTGTGCCAGTTAGCAAACCAGATGTGCAACACTCAAAATTATCGCCTCAAGCCTGATGAGAAGAACCTCAAATCCAAACAGGTTTATTTCAGCATCCCTACATTTTGTCATCTGAGGTCAGGAAATAAGACAAACAGCTGGAGAGAAAGAAAAGGAATTGATCCAGAAACCATTCAATTGTAAGGTTTTCAAACAGCAACAAAAAACAACAGCAAGACATTTGCATCCTTACTTAACATAAAGTGCTATTAGTACATGGCTTAACGCCATTCTTAAAATTATATATACTCACTCTTCACTTACTTATTGTTCTGACCACTATAATAAACTCTGGTTTTCAAGGCTGGAGAATACAAAAATGAGGGGGAAAAAATCTTTGAATTCTCTGTTTATAGGTTATACAGAGAAGTGGGGACCTGGGGCTCCCTGGTATATTCTCTCTGGGAAGATTTTTGTTTTATATTCCACATAGAACTGGCATGTTTACAGTCCACCTCTAGGACTGGCAGATTCAGAGAAGAAAAGCATTTCTTCAGGCAGGTACTTTTAAAATTACCAACATATAAGGAAGAGGAGCACAAATTAGAAACCCATCCTCATTCCAGCCAATACTAATAAAACAAGGATTGTGCTAAGCATTTGATCTGTATTTCATTTAATCTTCACATGTCACCCTTATGTGATAGATCCTCATAGTATTCTAATTTTACAATTGAGGAAATATAGGCTCAGAGAGGTTAAGTAACTTTGCCAAAGCTACACGCCTGGTAAATGAGAGGACCAGGGCACCAATCCAAATCTTGTCTTAATCAAAAGCCCATGTTCTTAATCATCTGTATCACAATAACTAGCTAAACATGCCTAGTACCACTGTCCCCTCTGCCACTCCCCTTACTGGTATAAGAATGAAATACTATTTATCCTTCAAGGAACATATAAACGTCATCTCTTAAGCCTTCCCAGAATCCCTAGGATACTCCTTTCTCTGGACTACCACAACCTCTAATATAACATTTATTACAGAGTGATGTCTGGGGTCAGTATTAAAATAATGATCCAAATAAATTAACCTTTATAAACCCCTCATTATGGTTTGGATGTGGTTTGTCCATGCCAAAACTGAAGTTGAAATTTAACTGCCAAGTTAATGGTGTTGAGAGGTGGGGGGACCTTTCAGAGGCATCTGGGTCACAAGGGATCTGCCCTCATGAAGGGATCAATGCATCTGGTGGGAATGAGTGAATTCATACTCTCACTGCACTGATTAGTTACCTCAAAGGGGGGGGGGTATTATAAAGCAAGCTGCCTGTTATGTTTGTTCTCTTGACATGCTCGCTTCCCCTCTGCTTTCTGCCATGAGTTGAGGCAGCATGAGGCCCTCACCAGATGGGCTGCCCAATCTTGGACTTCCTGGCCTCCAGAATCGTGAGCCAAATAAACTTCTTTTCTTTATACTTTACCCAGTCTCAGTTATTCTGTTATAGCAACACAAACAGACTAAAACACTTCCACACTATGTTAGACTTCAGTAAGTCACCTCAGCACACTTAATTCTTATAATAACCCAAGAAGGTAGGTATTAATCCTATTCTTACAGGTGAAGAAACAAATATGTACTGAACACTACCACAGGATAGATGCTGAGGAGCCTTTTACGATAGAACCATAAATTGGTTAACACATTAATACTCTGATTTCCACAATGCTCTTAACTATCTTGACTGTAGCCAGTTCATGATACAAAGGTCTTAAATAAATTCATTTACCTATTCACTCAATATTTACTGACTACCTACCATGCACTAAGCACTGATAGGCACAAGAACAATTTCACCAAGTCATTTTGCCGTGCAATTTAAACTTTTAAACTTGTGCAATTTAAAAGGGTAAGAGTCCTTACCACCAAGACAATATGTCAAAGCACCAAGGTTAAAACCAAGGTCTTCTGATTAAGAACTCTTTTGACCAGCAATCCAAAGAGCAAGCTAGTTTGGACCCACGACAGCAAATACCAAAATGGCAATGATTTTGTGAAACGAGCATGAGATTTGTAATCAGAAGCTGAGAGAGTCTGACTCCTAGTTTAGCCACTTACCCACTGTATGACCTGAAGCCATGATTTCACCGAGTCTCAAAATTTCCCCATCTTCAGAATGGGAAATAACATCAACCTTGTTGAGGCTGTTGTTAAGTCTCAAATACAATCAGATGTGTTAGGTTACATCTACAGATGCTGAACACAGGTAATAACAAATGAACTGGTTGGCTAAAATTCCAATGCCCTCTGATTTAACCTGTATCATCATCTCCCTTCCACCAGAAGTGTCTATCTCTCTAAGCATATCTGTTCTCTTGTTGCCTTTAACAATGAGGTACTCTTGTCTGGTATGTCTCTGTAATTGCTAATATAGTTTTATGGTAAATATTTGCAAAATTGCTTTTTCCCCTATGCCTATTTTCCCCCTTCCTCAAACTGCAAATTTATTGAGGGCTGGGAGTATCTCTCTTACCCACATGGTGGCTATGAAGCTTTGAGGGCACAGGAAAATCAGGTGACTAAAGCAGGGAAACTTGTTAAAGCTGAATGTGGTTCAGGAGAGGTAATGAGGGCAGAGACAGTGGCAATAAAGAGGACTGAGTCGAGATTTTTCTGAAGTAGAATTCATAAGCCTTATGATCGATTGCATGTGGGGAATATTAGAGTTAGAAATGGTACGTGGATTTCTGAGGTTGTTGACAGTGTGGAGGGTGGTGCCATTTACCTGGACAGAAAAGCAGAAAATACTGGGACAGTGAAGGAATGGGTATGGTTTTGAACAAGTGGAGTTCTCTGCTGGTTATTAGCTGTGCCCACTAGAGCAGCTGTCCCCAACATTTTTGGCACCAGGAATCGGTCTTTCATGGAAGACAATTTTTCCATGGACCAAGGGGTAGGGGAAGATGGTTTCAGGGTGATTCAAGTATATTACATTTACTGTGCAGTCAAACGTCTCTGCTAATGATAATCTGTATTTGCAGCTGCTCCCCAGCGCCAGCATCACCGCCTCAGCTCCACCTCAGATCATCAGGCATTAGATTCTCCTAAGGAGTGGGCAACCTAGATCCCTCGCATGCACAGTTTACAGTAGGGTTTGTGCTCCTATGAGCATCTAATGTTGCTGCGGATCTGACAAGAGGTGGAGCTTTGGCAGTGATACCAGCGATGGGGAGCTATAAATACAGATGAAACTTCACTTAGAGACTGCGGCATTAGAGCTTGGGAGCAAGAACTAGGTTGAAGATCTGGGAGTCAATGGTGGATAGGTGAAGCTTAAAGTGGCAGGGAGTAGATGAGATCACCCAAGGAGAGTGTTCAGAGTGGGGGGAAA
This sequence comes from Indri indri, assembly GCA_004363605.1. Lineage (NCBI taxonomy): Eukaryota > Metazoa > Chordata > Mammalia > Primates > Indriidae > Indri > Indri indri. Next base: position 11,714 of record RJWJ010008817.1, read on the forward strand.
AAAAAACTGGGGAAAGACACCACCAATCCACTCAAAAACGAATGTCTGAGGGACAGGCAGAGGAAAAGGATCAGGAGATGGAACACTAGGAAAGAGCAGCCTCCCCCAGGACAGGCATTCTATTTTGTTCTCTGTCTCCACAGGACCTTCCCTATACTAGGTTTTTGTTATATCTTGAGCATAGCAGGACCCCGAATAAAAGTTGTTCCCAAACAATACCATGTCATTACCACAGCTTACCATGGAGATTTTTAAAAATGTTTCTTTTTTGTCTATGTTGGCTAACCTCCCTTCTTTTCTGACTTCAGGGACGGTTTTGCCATTTCCCTCTTCTAACCCTGGTAGGTGGCGTGGGAGCTCTGATCCACTCTTCCTAGCTGTTAGGAGGAAGCATGAGGCAACCAAATGCTTCCTGACATGTGGAGCCCACCAGAATCACTTACAATTCTTCGCTGATGACAGAAAAGTATTCTTTAAAGCGCTGATCTGTTATCAACTACCGTCACGGTTGAAAAGGTAAAAACTGTGTGCATATACCTAGCACGCACACCGCACACCTACACACTGCCGGCTAGCTCACCCCCTTAAAGCTCTTAACAGCCTCCAGGGGAACCATGTTAAAACAGCGCAATTAACTAGAACTGCTACAAACTCAATAACTCATCTACCTAATGAAGCAATACAAGGAAAACTGGACCTACTTTAATAAGAATTTTAAAAAGAGACAAGAAGTAAAGGTCAGATGCCATTTCTGGATCCCAGCTCTTTTCCTCCTCCCTCCTACTCTGAAGCAGTTAATTCCAAGGAGACAATACATACTGTGCTATTCTTCATAAAACAGAGGGAGCAGCTAATCATGCTATTGCACCCGAGGGCAAATTATTTCTTTTCAACCCATCCCCCAAGCTAAGTGCCTCCCCTGATCTATTTCTGAAGATTTTATTATGCAAACCTGAATGGATTTCAATTATAATAATTCTTTTCCTTCCCTACCCCAACTCACAAAAGAGGAATGAAATTACTAGCAATTCTAGGTTATAAGGGTGGTTTTTGCTTTTACCCTCCTCTCCAGAGTCACCTTAATCTAGATTCTCCTCTCTCAACCTCTTGTGCTGGCTTTGGGAACACAGCAGTATTCATGCCACCCTGCTATTTAGCATAGCATGACTCCTGACATCCCCATCGACAATGAGTTTGCCCATTTCCACACGGTTCTTATAGAGCAATCAGACTGCAGGCCAGTAAAACCAACACATCCTCCTCTGGACCTCCCAATGACCTCTCAGAAGGATAGATACATGTGATTCGGGCCACAGTGGGCAGAAATGGTGACAGTTTTGCTAGAGGAGAACTAAAGCTTCTTAAGTTGCCTACTTTATTCTGGATCTATTCTAAGTATACACACGGCATCTCACTTAATGTTTGCAACCACCCTATGTGGTAGGCTCCAGTCTTACTATTTTACAGACGGGGCAACTGAGGCTGAGACAGCTTAGGAATTTGCCCAAGATCACATAGTTGATAAGCAGCAGATCCATCTGTACCAACCAGGTCATACTGTTACTGCAGCAGTTTGGGGAAGGTCCTGAGAGGTGACAGGGGCTGAGATTGGATGGACTTAAAGAAGCTAACCAGGATGTGTGACAAGCCCCTAAAGCTTGACAAGAATCAAAGGAGAGAGTGTAAGGCAGCTCACTTGAGCTTCTGGACTGGCGAGCTAATTACCAGTCCGTAGCGCTTAGTTAGGAGCTGGATTACTAGAAGCTTGGCACGGGGTGGCCTCATCTATAAGGAAGTTCTATGCACAACACGGTTCTTAAGGGTGTGGCTCTAAAGAGGGGCCTCTGCCATAATCTCCAAGCCAATGTGGCAAAGTAAAACTTACGGCTAGCAACCCACTCGTTTTTGTTTCCAAAAAAGCTAGGAGAAAGACCACTCAGTGCAGTTGTTTGACTGACAACCAGCAATCTGAACTGCCTTGTTGGGTTCTTGGGAGAGCCCCAAACCCACATTTGAATTCAACGAGCAGTCTTTCAGGGAAGATGGCTGTTCATTCATGCAGTCCACAAACACTTACTGTGCATCTACCACATGCCAAGCACCTTGCTAGGCAATGTGACTCAGAGGTGACAAGGTCACTGGCTTTACAATTTTAAGGGCTTCAAAGGCAAAGTCCTGACACCAAGAGTCCATCGAATAGAAGGCTCTATCTTAGTCTAGGGGTTCAATATGCTTCCCTGAGAAAGTGACATCAAAACTAAGGAGCTGGAGGATGACTAAAAGGTAGCCAGGCAGACAGGTCAGAGAAAATCCCTGCAGATGGAGGAAAGAGCACAGTGGAAGCTTGGGGGCAGGAATGAGCTGGGCCTGTTTGCCAATATTCTCAGTGGTCTGAAGCTAGTGTGCCCTAGCTTAGCACAAACCTGGCCCAGTTATGTCAGAAGGGCCGGTACACAGAGAGCAACAGAGAGCACAAGACTTACTCAAAGGGTGAGATAGGATGAAGGAACCTTGCACGATGTGCCCTGCCCTGCCTCCATTCTCACCCTACCATTCATGGTTGAGGGCTGCTTTGCCAGTAGCAGCAGCCGTTGGCAGGGGTGGCAGGAGGTGTAGGGCTGTACTTTCTCCTAGGGGTTCACTTCTACTCTCAGGGTCCTGGTGTACTCAGGATGCAGAGCTCATCCTCACCAGCCATTAGAGTCCAAACATGCCTTCTAGGAGCTGTCTTACCAAGTCATTGCCCTCACTAATATAATGTTATCAAATTCCTAACGCAGGTACTCTAAAGCAAATGTACTGTTACCAGCACGCCACCGGGCACATTCGTCAGAAGGAAAACAGATGCTCACTGAACCTGTCACTTCCTCCTCTTCTCAGTACCATGCACACAGAGCAAGAGCCTGCTAAGGGATGTTTTCCTTCACACTCTCTTCAAGCATGCTCAAGACACGGCATAAAGTCTCTCAGCGGGACCCAGCAGGTCAGCCACAGCAGAGTCCTGGGGGAGTTTCCTGGATCACAGGGCAACCTCGACTAGGGCCTGCGCCTCAGAGCCTGAAGGTGCAGATATCAGGGCTCTTAGTTCACTGGTCTAGCTCCCTCATTTTACCAGGGAAGTTAAGCAAAGGGTCTAAAGTCACACAGCTAGTTAGGCGTAGAACTACAGCTTGGTTTCTTTCTCAGCTAATTTCCTCATCTAAAAAAAATAAGAATGTCACCAACTACTTCACAAACTGTGAGGCCTAAATATGACAGCAAATAATGCAGCAGTGCCAGGTATGTGGCAGGTTTTCAGTGGACGGTGACCATCTGAAAAATTTTATCTCCTAGCTCTCCAAGACCCGCCCCCCCATTCCCTCTCTCATGCTTCATTTTGATGAATTTACACTGGGTGGGGGGAATCCAACAGTAGGATTAACATATTTATAGCTAGTGTTTGGTCAAAATCTGATTTGCGTTAAACTGAAGTCGCTACTTGTTCTCAGGTCTCCAGCTTTTGCACTGCCAGTTCCTTCTTTGCTCCTGCTAGACTTTCTGTTGTTTCTGGAGAGCTGATTTTATCAGAGAAGATATCATTAGAGGTGAACACTGAAGACAGGTCACACTACTTTCCCTTCAGCCACTCCAAGTTGGAAGAGACTAAGCCCAGGTCGATCTGACAAGAGACAGAATCTCTCAAACTTTCATCTATGAGGGCAAGGAATGCAAAAGATCCTGTAAGTATCTATGCCAATTCTACCAATCACTGACAAAAAAAAAAAATCACCCAAACCATGGGACAAATGTTGCTTCTGAGAAGACAACCACATCAGTCAGCTAGTCAGCTTAGGTTCTCCTCCTCTCTCATACATACCACCTCCTCACCTCCCTCCACCTGCTCCCCACACTTTAAAATAACCATCCAACCATGTAAATTCCCTGGTGCAAGTGTCTGCTAGCCTCCAGCAGACCTGTCAATGCTCATAAATCTCTGGCTTTCCAGATTGCACTGCGGCTATTTACCGGGGGGGAGGAACGCAGCAGGCCACTAGACAACAGCAGGAAGAGATTGGCCTAGCAGTAACTACTCCAGTTACAGCGTCGCAATTCATGGCACCAATTTGCTGGGAGTGTTCACCATCAGGGAGGAGAAACATAAAAAGGGGAATCTGGGCTGTAAATGGTTTATTTCGGCAATTCCTGATGTTGGCTGAATCATACTTTAGTACAGAAATACATGAAAGCACCATTCTGGAGGTGACATGTGTTGCCATCTCATTACTCTTTTCAAAAGGGTCTTCCATCAGAGAGACACCTCGCTACAAATTATAGTGAAGAAAACAAAACCCTCACATGTAGGCTTATTAACAGTCCAGAAGGAATTGGAACTACCAGGATTCAAACAAGCAGAGAACTGGTATAACAAAGGCCATCAGAGACCTGGGGTCTCTGGGTTGCTTTTCACACCTGAAAAATCAGAAGATAGGAAAGAAAAAGGTAGCATGCTTCCTCTCAAGAGCCCAGTCCCCAAATGCATGTCAGAGTTTTTCAAAGTAGCTTTTGTTTATGCCTTTCTCCTAATACACCTAATTTAGGCTGACTCCTCCAGGGAACCCTACCTTCGTGTTCCTTCTCAGTGGTTCCCACTTTTCTGATATTCCTGGGAGATTTCATAAAGAGGGGAAAGATGGTTCGTAAGCCAAGAATGTCAACAAACTTATGACAGTTGTCCGTGCCCTCGGGCCCAATCATAGCATGGTCCAGCACTTTCAGGGCGCTGCTCCGGGAGATCTTCTTTTCCCTGTGAACAAAAGAGATTGCACATAAGGCATTTCGTGAGGAAATTCTAGTGTTAAAAGAAAAAGTAAATTTACTGAAGTACTCATTATAATGGGAAAAAAGAAAGAAGGAAAAAATAAAAACAACTTAAATGCCCACCAATGAGAAAATGGTTACATTACGGTATATATAAGTAGATAATATACTTGTTAACAATTAGGAGAGTCTGTAATAGGATGAACAAATTCTTATAGTCAGAATGATAAATACAAAAGGTAATATTCCAAATTCTTTATGAAGCATTACCACAATTATATGAAAAATATGCATTAAAAAACATAGGAAAGAAATAGATCAAAATGCTATGAGAGATTATTTCAGGGTGGTGGAATTATAAACAACTTATTGGTCTTTTTTCTTTCTAACAGCTTTATCAAGATATAATTCACATATGTTAGCCATCACCAGAGTCAATTATAGGACAGTTTCATTACCCTGAGAAGAAACTATGTAGCCTTCAGTGATCACCCCTCTACCCTCCCCGTCCCACTCCAGCCCTAAGCAACCACCAATCTATGTTCTGTCTCATAGATTTGCCAATTCTAGACATTTCAAATAAATGATATTATATAATATGTGGTCTATTGTGACTGGCATCTTTCACTTGGCACAATGTCTTCAAGGTTCATCCACGTTGTAGCATGTGTCAGTACTTTATTCCTTTTTATGGCTAAAAAACATACGCACAATTTGTGTATCCATTTACCTGTTGATGCACGATTGGGTTGTTTCCACCTTTTGACTGTTACAAATAATGCAGCTACAAACACTCGTGTACAAGTTTTCATTTCTCTTGGATATATGTATACCTAAGAGTAGATTGCTGGGGCAATGGTAACCCTAAGTTTAACCTTTAGAGGAACCGCCAGACTGTTTTCCAAAGTGGTGGAACCATTTTACAGCCCATCAACAGCATACAAGGGTTCGGATGTCTTCACATACCTGCCAACACTTACCATCTGACTTTTGGTTCCAGTCAGTGGTGTGAAGTGATATCTCATTGTGATTTTACTTTGCCTTTCTCTGATAACTAATAATGCCAAGTATCTTTTCATGTGCTTATTGACCATTTGTATACCTTCTTTGGAGAAACATCTATTCAGATGCTTTGCTCATTTTTAAATTAGGTTAATTATCTTTATTATTCAATTGTTAGGGTTCTTTATATATTCTGGATACTAGTTGCTTAACAGATACATGATTTGCAAATATTTTCTCCTGTTCTGGAAGTTGTCTTTTTATTTTCTTGATAATATCCTTTGAAGCAGAAAAGTTTTTAATTTTGATTAAGTGTAATTTATTTTCTCTTTTGTTGCTCTTGCTTTTGGTGTCATATCTAAGAAACCATTACCAAATCCAATGTTGTGAAGATTTACCCGTGTTCTCTTCTAAGAATTTAATGGTTTTAGTTCTTATGTTTAGGTCTTTGATCCATTTTGAATTAATTTTTTTATGTAATGTGAGGTAAGGGTCCAACTTCTTTCGTATGTGGATATCCAGCTATCCCCCTATCATTTGTTAAAGAAACTACTCTTTCCCCATGCAGTGGTCTTGGCACTCTTGTTGAAAATCAGTTGACCACAGACACTGGTTTTATTTCTGAATTCTCAGTAATGTTCCATTGATTTAAATGTCTGTCCTTAGGACAGTACCTCACTGTCTTGGTTACCATTGCTTTATACTTAGTTTTGAAATTGGGAGTCTTCCTATTCTTTTTCAAGGTTGCTTGGCTATTCTGGGTACCTTGCAATTCCATATGAATTTCAGGATCAGCTTGTCAATTTCTAAAATGAAGTCAGCTGGGGTTCTAGAGATTGTGCTGAATCTATAGATCACTTTGGGGAGTACTGACATCTTAACAATATTAAGACTTCTGAACCATGAACGTGGGATGTTTTTATTTAAATCTTCTTTAATTTCTTTCAACAATCTTTTATAGTTTTCAGAGTGTAAAATTTGCACTTTTTTTGTTAAATTTATTCCTAGGTATGTTATTTGTGATTCTATTTGTAAATGGAATTGTTTCATCAGTTTCATTTTTGGATTATTCATTCCAAGTGTATAGAAATACAACTGATTTTTATATATTAATCTTATATCCTGCAACCTTGCTAAACTCATTTACTAGCTCTAATAATTTTTTGGTGGACTCCTTAGGATTTTCTCTATATAAGATCATGTTATCTGCAAATAAAGATGGTTTTACTTGTTCCTTTCCAATCTGGATGCCTTTTATTTCATTTTTTTGTCTAATTGCCCTGGCTAGAACTTCCAGTACCATGTCTAATAGAAGTGGTAAGGGTGAACATCTTGTCTTGTTGCTGTCTTACGGGGAAAGCATCCAATCTTTCATCATTAAGTATGACGTCAGCTATGTGTTTGTAGATGCTTTTTTATCAATGGTTGAAGAAGTTTCCTTCTATTCCTAGTTGGAGTATTACCATGAAAGGGTGTTGGATTTTGTCAAATGCTTTTCTTCTTTTTGCATTATTATTCCTTTTTCTACTTTTCAGTATCTTTCATTTTCCCATAATGAACATGCAGTACTATATAGAACTAGAAAAGATAAACTATTTTTCAGAAAAAAAAAACTAGTTTTTTCCCTTGAACCCAAAGGTCATAGAATAATCCTGCCACTGGCTACTGCTTTTGCAGATACTTCTCTAGGGAGCATAATTCTCTACCATCTTAAATTGTTTTCTTTAACACTATGAGGTAGAGAGGATCACGTCAGTCATTTCCTATTTGGGTACAGCTGGTCCATCAACCAACCAAGCCAATATGCACTATTTACTGAGCACTTAACTCGCCAATGTGATAGACAAAAGAGGAAACAAAAAGTAAGACATGGCTCCTGCTTCCAAAAAACTTTAAATCTATTTAGTGAGACAAAATTAATATAAAATGATCAGGGAAAACTGTAAGTCAGCATATGATTTTTCCCCACGTATTATTCATTCTCCAAATATTTATAGGATACCTCTCATGTGAACGGGAAAGATCAAGTCCCAGTTCTCAAACAGCTTACATCTTAACTGCGGGAGACAAAAAGAAATCAAGATTCTTGACAGTGGTAAGTGTCAAGGAAATAAAACAAAGCCATGTGAAAGAATGACTGGTGTGGACATTTTAGATTAGGTTATTAAGGAAGGCCTCTCTAAAGGGTAACATTTGTGTTGAGACCTGAGTGGGAAGATGAATCGGTAATATAAATTTTAGGGGCAAAACATTCAAGGCAGAAGGAACAGCAAGCACAAAGGCCCAGAGGTAGAGATGAGCTGTCATGGTCAAAGAACAGACAGAAGACTGACATGTTCGAAGCATATCAAGGAGCAGAGTGTTTCTAGCTCAGACAAGAGAGGGAAACATAGGCTACAGCAAGGCCCATGCCACCTAGTCTTGTAGGCCACAATAAGGCATCCAAGCAAAGAACTGATTCTAGGAGTAAAGAAGATGCAATTCAACATGTTTGTTCTGAGACTATTATGTGTTAGTTATTTTACAGTAAGAGGGAGAGATTATATGTATTTGGGAGTGTATGGGAAAAGAAAGATACATATGTAAATATTTAAAATAAATGTCTGATTGGCTAAATGCCAAAAGAATAAATTAAGTACAGTGGGCACACAAGGAGGGAATAATTTATTCAGAGAAAGAAAATTTCTCAAGAGGTTCCGGTTTGTCATGGAAGCAAAAGAAAAAAAGAAAAGGCCACCAGATTCCACTATCAGGAAGCCACTAGCAATCTTCCAGAAAGCAGTGGTAGGATAGAAGTGGGTTGAAAGGAGAAAGGAAGTGAGAGGAGGGGCGAGTGTGGGCTACTCATTAGTAAAGAAAGCCCAGAGGACAGACTCCATCAGCACGAGAGGGAAGCCAGGTTAAGACTTTTTAAAAATTAATATTTTTAAGAAAATGAACAGCTTAATCATATTTTAGGGTGTCAAGAAGCCAGTAGTGATGAGGAGACTAAAGATAAAATGAAGAAGAATTAAACAGCTGGAATAGGTAATTGGTCTGGCAGAGTAGGCAAACCTGATCAAAAAGGTGGTAACGGGCTCACACCTGTGATCCTAGCACTTTGGGAGGCCGAGGGGAGAGGATCGCTTGAGCCCAGGAGTTTGAGGCTGTAGTGAGCTATGATGACACCACTGCACTCTAGCTGGGGTGACAGAGTGAGATCCTGTCTCAAAAAAAAAAAAAAGTGGTACTAACCAAAGCCATTCATCCAATTTCTCATGTGAAAGCCAAAGAAAAGGAATCAGAAATAATATCCCCATTGGACAGTCTACTGTAGAGGCAACATTATTAAAACACTGTACTATTAAAGTGCTACTGATCACAAAAAATGCTATACTGGGTCAGACTAACCAGCCAGGATTGGGTCCCAATGGATGGAGGAAAGGAGAGTAGGTAAGAAGCTCACTGAGCCCCTTTGGTGCCAGACCATCCTGGTTTACCTGGGACTGTCCCACTTGTAGCACTAAAAGTACCACATCCAAGGAAACCCCTCAGTCCCGAGCAAATAAAGACAGTTGGCCATTCTACTTCATGCCAGCCTATTCCTGCCTTTATTCCCCTTGCTATGGATTAATCAAAACAATCCACGCATAGTCATGAACGACCTTCATTCCAACTACTGAGTTTAAAAGAAAAAATCTTTCTTTTCCCATACACTCCCAAATACATATATACAAATATATACTTAGGAGTATATGCCTTTTTTTTTCTTTTAAACTTTTTTCTTTTAAATGCAGCAGGCACTACACTAGCTTCCAGGAATTATAAGGTCCCTGTCTTAAACCAATTTAAGGACAGGTAAACAAAAATAATTTTGGAAGCCTGAAGCAATGAAATTAAGTCCAAGAAGGTAAGAGGAGGAGATAATTAATTTTATCTGGGAGAAGTCAGTGGAGGTATCAAACAGCAAGTGACATCTGAACTGAGACTGAAGAATGACTACTTGCCAGGCAGAGAAGGGAGAGCAGCGACACTGGTGGCGGCAGTGCTGGGTGTGCGGCACATGCAAAGGCATGGAGGCCTGGAACCTCTAGCTCCAGCTGGGGGAACCAGAGGTGGTTATGAACGGCCGGTGGTGGGAGATGACTGCGGAGAGGTGGGAGGAACACAGTCGTAACAGGCCCTAGAGGTGCTGCCAGTGAAGCCAGGCGCCATCTCAGAGATGGTGAAAAGGCGTGAGAGGTTTAAGCAAGAAGGGCCCTAGGTGGATACATTTCAAAAGGCTTAATCTGGCAGCAGTGTGATGTAAGGACTGGAATGACAGAGTTTGGGGGCAGCGAGGACAGTTAGGAGACTATGGCAACAGTGTGAATGAGAAATGACAAAAGATTCTGACTATGGCAGTGGTTATGAAAGAGGCATATTTGAGAGCAATATGAAATCTTCAATATCAGAAGCAGGGTAAACAAGGTTCCAAATTCAGCAGGAAAGGATTTTTTTTTTGTATTAAGATGAAATTCTAACAAGAAACTAGACAAAGAATATATTTGTTTTCACTGTAGTTGGACTTTAGCTTCCTACTCCTACAAGCTTCAATTTACAAAGGTCATGACTAGAGCAGACAATCATATGAGTAAAATTAGGAAACTGAGATATAATGCCCTCATTGTTTAGTCACTCAGGAAAAGGCCTCTTGAAATGAATGACAGTCACATAATAGGGCACCTTCAGTTACCACTCAGCATACATTCAAACCATTTCACAAGTAACAAAGAATTGTTTGAAATATAATTCACAGGATTCTGGTTTAGCTGCCTAAGCAAATTCAACAAACAAAACAAATTTTTAAAGTAAAACCCTTCTTTAGGTAGGCAGTGTAAGACATGTGTAAAGGGGCCAGTAATTGCATATTGATCACCATTTAGGCAAGCTGCATGGAGGTGAACTTTGGAATATTCATTGGGCTTGAGTTCAGGCTCTTAGCAATCAATAGCTGTTTGGCCTGACTTTCTTGGGTTGACTTTATTTGAAATATTTATTCTACTGGAGGACAAGTAGTTTATCTTAGTCTTGTCTGGGTTCATCACGTTGTCGATCACGCCAGGACCAATGTGAACGCCAGCCTCTATAAAACTGGGTGCTTGTGGGAAACGGCCGAGAGTCAACGACTGCTCCCTATTCTGCTCAAGTGGGCCTTCTGATGTGGGGAAAAACATTTAATTAGCTTATTCTTCTTTATTATACAAAAACACTTTTGCAATGAACATAGATTCTGAGTATGATTTTCTTTGTTCATTTGTTCTTTCATCAAATATTTATGAGGTAGCTAACAGGTGCCAGACATTAAGTCAAGGATGCAGAAACAAAGCACGGCTCATTGCTTCTGAGGAGTTTGGTCCACAGGGGAGACAGACGTGCAAAGAACGGGCAGACTGAGAAGAGCGAGGTCCTGCAGTGGAGGTTTATACAAAGTAGAATGTGAAGGCAGGAAGAAGGGCTGATGACGTCCGAGTTAGGGAGGCCTCACAAAGGAGATGATGCCTGAACCAAGCTTCAGTGGATGTCTTTCCCAGACAGGCAAAGAGGGAGACGATATTTCAAACAGAAGGAAAAGCACATGTAAAGAGAGGCGGATGCATGGGACATTCAGGAAGTGGTGCCTGGGGTACTCCCAGAATATAAAGAGTAAAAGGGGCAGCAGCAAAACACGAGACAGGCTGATTTTGTGCATCAGAAAGATCACACTTGCCACAGCATGTAGGACAGTAATGGCGGGGAGCAGCAGAAAGAGGGAAACAATACTAGAGGCAGAAAGACTGGTAATAAAGGCAAAGGAACGGCAGACCAGGATGAAAAGGGTTGAGTTCTGATTGAACCTGAGATGCCTATGGGACATGGCAATGAAGTCCAGCTTGGACTTCTGGGTCTAAAGTCCAAGAATGAGGTTAGCAAGAGACAAAAATTTGGAAGAATCATTAAATCTATGAGTAGTAATTAATCCATGATGTGAATAAGACTACCCTGGGAGGGTGCAGAAAATATTCAGAAAAGAACAGAATCTTGAAGGAAACTTATTTGAAGGACAAGTAAAAGAGGTAACGTCCTCTCCCTCCCTGACCAAAGGAGACTGAGGAATTAAAAAAAAAAAAAATGACAAGGCATTCTTCAGAAGACTATGTGGCTGGGTGCAGTGGCCCGCATCTGTAATCCTAGCACTTTGGGAGGCCGAGGTAGGAGGATCGCTTGAGCTCAGGAGTTTGAAGCTGCGGTGAGTGATGATAATGTCACTGTACTCTAGCCCAGGCAACAGAGCAAGACCCGTCCCAAAAAACAAAACAAAACAAAAAAACTGTGAACCATAAACTAATCCTGGCAAGAAATTTGGCTAATGCTACGTGAGATCATTTTGTTTGCTTTACAACATGCATGATAAAGTTCACCTACTTTAGAGCCCTCAAAATGTAAGATCATTTTACAGGATCCAGGATTTCTATGAATTAATTAGACCGTGAGATCAATATGACCACAGCCCATTTCAAGATACCAACATGACGTCACTAAATGCAGTGATAGAAGAGATGTGCACAATCAGTTCTCATGAGCCGGCCCCAACACGTCACTGCTCACACCACCCCTCCTCCCGCCACAGACTTGGTCATGTGACTTTGCACAGCCAATAAAATGAGTGTAACATATGCACTTTGGAGGAGAAGTTTTAAGATTTACTGCATCATGCAGCCTTTTCCTTCTGCCTTGAGAGAGGCAATGTACCATTAAGCACTGCTCCTGTGGCCCAAGTCCCAAAATAAAGAAGGTGTGGAGCAGAGCTTCTGATGGCCAGTGATGGATATACCACGAGCGAAAAATTAACATTTGTCATTGAAAGCCCTTGAGATTGGGGGGTGTTTTTGCAACAAAACCTGACTGATGACTGATACATGATATAACAAAGTTGCTAAATATGAGATTAATACACAGAAGTTAATTACATTACTATCCACCAGCAATAAGGAATAAGAAAATGTAGTTTACAAAATATAACATACTGCTGGACTTCCACTCTGGGGCAAAATGCAGTGACAAGGACTGGATTTACATACCCCCTACCACTGAAACAAGTTTAAAAAAAAAAAAAAAAAGATGGACAAAATATACAAAACAATGCTTTTCAGACACCTGACATCAGGCAGCACCAGACAGTGATCTGGGTGAGAAGGCAACACATGCAATGAGTCCAGCTGGCTGCCTGGAGAGTTTCCAGGCCTTGGAGCAGGGAGGAGACAACTGGGAGTCTGGCAAGACCAACGTGGCTAGAGTTCACAGGACAGAGCGCCAGAGCAGAAAGCTGCACGGGTATCTGCAGAGGGCCCTTCCGGCTTCAGTACTACCTGTGAGGAAACTAACCACTACTGCAGAAGAGAACCACCTGAGAGAAGTAGGGGAAACAACCCTAGAGCTCACAGAAGGCTGGCAACAGTTCGTTTCCCACCAGTTACAGTGGAAAAACCTTAATTCACAGTGCACCAGGTAGACGGACTACTGAGAAGAGTACTGCTTCAGTACTGAAGCAAAATTAGCCATAGACTAAAGACTGGTCCTGCCTAACAGAGCTTAAAAGAAAGCCGCAAAAGGATCAAGTTATTTCCAGGTAACTTTACAACCTAGAACGAAGCTCCAGAATATTTACGGGAATACAAAAAAATGAACAAAATCCAACATCCAACAAGGTAAAATTCACAATATTAGAATTTTAATAAAAAATCAGCAGGCACTAAAAGAAGTAGGAAAATATCCATAAAGAGGAGAAAAACCATCAGTAAAAATAACATAGATGACAGAATTAGAAGACAAAGACACTAAAATTGTTACTATAACTACAATTGATACGTAAAATGACGAATGCAGAAAAAAGCTTCAGTATATTAACCAGAAACATGGAAGATAAAAAAAAGACCAAATTAAACATCTAAAGAAGAAAAAATACAATGTCTGAGGAAAAATACAGTGGATGAGATCAACTGCGGATTACACCCTGCGAAGAAAGGAAGAGTGAACTCAAACACAACAATAGAAACTAACAAAATAAAGCACAAAGAAAAAAAGACTGAAAAAAATGAACAGATCATCAGTGAACTGTGATTGGACAACATCAAACAGCCTAATATACATGTAATTATATTTTATAATATACATGTATTATATAATAATTTATAATTACATGTAATTTATAATTACATTATATATATGTAATTACATTCTCTGAAAGGTGGATGGGGGGGTAGGAAAAATATTTGAAATATATCATGACCAAAACTATAAACTACAGACTCAAGAAGCTCAACAAGCCTTAAACACACGAGACATGAGAAAACTATGCTAAAGCACACCATAATGAAACTATTCAAAACCAATGCTAAAATGAACACTCTAAGAGCAACCACGAAAAAGGGACAAATTACATACCGAGAGGCACATATATGAATGATAGTAGACTTCACACAGAAAATCAAGAAAGCCAGAAGGCAGCGGAGCAACACAGAATATTGAAAGACAAAAACAAACAAAAAAACCCCCTATCAACCCAGAATGCTATAGCTGTGAAAATATCGTTCAAAAGTGAAGGCAAATACTTTTTCAGATATACACAGGTGGCAGAAGTCATCACCGATAGACCAGCACTACAAGAAATATTAAAGGCAGTTGTTCAGGCAGAAGGAACAGATACCAGGCAGAAATCTGGATCTACACAAAGGAATGAGAAGCAATGGCAAACATGTGGGTGAATTTAAAAGACTTTTTTCTTATTTTAAAAAAAAAATCTCTCCTTAAAAGACAACCATTTAAACAAAAAGAACAACAATATATAACGGAATTTATAACATGTTGAAGCAAAATGTATGGCAACAGTAGCACAAAAACCAGGCGGGAGAAAGAGAAGTTTACTCTTGCAAAGTTCTACGCCATAGGTGTGTGCATGCACTTCTGGTGTCTCTTCATCTTCTTTGAAGAACACCAGTCCTCCTGGATTAGGGCTCCACTCTTACGGCCTCATCTAACCTTCTCAAGGCCCTATCTCCACATGCAATCACCTTGGGAGTTAGGGCTTCAACATATGAATTTGGATGGGGAGGGGGTCACGATCTGGTCCATAACAGATGGTAAAAGATATATGCTAACACTACTTAAGAGAAAGCTGTAGTGGCTATATTAATACGAAACAGAGAACATTACCAGGGATAGTTATTTCACAGTGATAAAAGGGTCAATTAAACAAGAAAACATACGATGTTAAAGCACCTAAAAGAACATCAAAATACACGAAGCAAAAGTTGAAAGAATTGAAAGGAGAAACAGACATATCCACAATTACAGTCAGAGGTTTCAGCATCCCTGTCTGAATAATTGATAGAATAGGCAGACAGAAAATCTGTAAGAATATAGAAGACTTGAACATTACGATCACCAACTTAACCTATTTGACATTTATAAAACACTCCACCCAACAACAGCACAATACACATCCTTTTCAAGTACACAAGGAGTATTTAGCAACATAAGACTATATTCTGGGCCCAAAAGAAGTCTTAATAAATTTAAAAAGGTTCACATCAGACTAAGTATGTTCTCTGACCACAATGATATTGCAGTAGTAATCAATAATAGAAAGATATTAGAAAATCCCCAAATACTTGGAAATTCAACAACACACTTCTAAATAACTCATTGGTCAAAGACGAAATCAAAAGATAAATTCGAACTGAATAAAAATGAAAACACAACATATGAAAATGCATGTGACAGAGCTAAAAGAAACTTATAATAGTAAACATACATACATTGAGTATCCCTTATCTGAAATACTTGGGATCAGAAGTATTTCAAATTTTGGATCTTTTTGGATTTTGGAATATTTGCATTATACTGGTCGAGCATCCCCTAATATGATAATCTAAAATCTGAAATGTTCTAACGTGGCATTTCCTTTGAGTGTCACATGAGCATTCAAAAAGATTCAGCTTTTGGAGCATTTCGGATTTTCAAATTAGGGATGGCTCCATCTGTTTTAGAAAATAAAAAATCTCGAATTGATGATCTTAAATTCCCCTCTTGAGAAATCAGAAAAAGATTAGCAAATCAAGTCCCAAGTAATCAGAAGAAAAATAATAAAGATTAAAAACTGGGCACAGCAGTGTGCCCCTGTAGTCCCAGCTACTTGGGAGGCTGAGGCAGGAGGATGGCTTTAGCCCAGAAGTTCAAGGTTGTAGTAAGGTATGATGAGGCCACTGCACTTTAGCCTGGGTGACAGAGTGAAACACTGTCTTTAAAAAAAAATTCTATAGATATTAAAAAGGGAACATTCATGAACAACTTTCTGCCAATAAGTTTGCCAATAGATAAAATGCATAAATCCCTTGAATGACACAAACTACCCAATTTACTCAAATAGAAAAAGATCATTGGAACAAATAAATTACAATTCATCGAAATTTAAATTTTTTAAATGACTGTTATGAAATTAACAAGGCAAGCCATGGATTGGGATAAAATATTTGTAAAACATGTTTTTAAATATTGAACTGTTGCAATTCAACAAGACAAACAACTCCCTGCCCAGCCCCAATGGGCAAAAGACCAGACACTACCATAAAAGATACATGGATGGCAAATTAGCACTTGAAAAGACACCCAACATCATTAGTCATGAAGGAAAAGCAAATTAAAACTAAAAGAAGATACCTATACCTACCCACTAGCATGGCTAAAACAAAAAATACTGACCACACCAAGCGTTAGCAAGGATGTGGAGGAACTAGAACTCTCATACGCTGCTGTGAAATTTTACAATGGTACAACCACCACTTAAAATGGCTTTTATTCAAAAGACAGGCAATAACTAATGCTGGTGAGGATGTAGAGAAGGAACCCTCATACACTGTTGATGGGAATGTAAATTGGTACAGCCACTATGAAGAACACTACGGAGGTTCCTCAAAAAACTAAAAACAGGACTACCGTATGATCCAGCATTCCCACTGCTGGCTACATACCTGAAAGAAAGGAAATCAGTATATCGAAGCAATCTCTGCACTTCCACGTTTACTGCAGCACTATTCACAGTAGCCAAGATGTAGAGTCAACCTAAGTGTCCACCAACAGATGAATGGATAAAGAAAACGTGGTACATACACACAATGGAATACTATTCAGCCATAAAGAAGAATGAAATCCTGTCATTTGCAACAACATGGAAGGAACTGGAGGATGTTATCTTAAGTGAAATAAGCCAGGCACAGAAAGACACATTTTGCATGTTCTCATTCATGTGTGGGAGACAAAAATTTCAAAAATTGAACTCACAGATAGAGAGTAGAATTATGGTTACCAGAGATTGGGAAGTGTAGCAGGAGGAAGGGATAAAGTGGGGATGGTTAACGGGCACAAAAATATAGTTAGAATGAATAAGATCTAGTATTCACTAGCATAATAGGGTAACTATAGTTAACATTAATTTATTGTATATTTTAAAAGAAAAGAATAAAATTGGAATGTTCCTAACACAAAGAAATGATAAATGCTTGAGGTGATGGATATCCCAATTACGCTGATTTGATCACTACACAGGTATGTCTGTACCAAAACATCACATGCACCCCATAAATATATATATTATGTACCCATAATTAAAAATTTTAAAAATCCTCCAATATGGCAAAAAAAAAAAAAAAAGGTACAACCATTTTGTAAACAGTTTGGCAGTGCCTTAAAAAGTTAACTTGGAAACTCAAAAGTCCATCAACAAGCAAATAAACAAATTGTGGTATATATTTCTTTTCTTTTTTTAGAGACAGGGTCTTGCTCTGTTGCCCAGGTTAGAGTGCAATGGTGTGACCATGGCTCACTGTAATCTCAAATTCCTGGGCTCAAGTGATCTTCCCACCTAAGGCCCCCGAACAACTGGGACTACAGGTATGCACTGTGGCACCTAGCTAATTTTTTTATTTTTAGTTTTTTTATAGAGACAGGGTCTCACTATGCTGCCTAGGCTGATCGTGAACTCCTAGCCTCAAGCAACCTTCCTGCCTTGGCCTCCCAAAGTGCTAGGATTACAGGTGTGAGCCACTGCACCCAGCTAAATTGTGATACATCCATACAGTGAAATGCTACTCAGCAATGAGAAAGGAACACACGTGTTAACACACAACATGCATGAATCTCAAAATAATTACAGCGAGTGAAACAGGCCAGACCAAAAAAAAGTACACAGTTTATGGTTCCATTTACACAAAATTTTTAAAAATGCAAATATATATATACTAATATATAATGGACAGAAAGCAAATTAGTGGTTGCCTGAAGACACTGAAGTAGGGGGAGAGGAGTTACAGAATACAAAGGGTACATGGAAACATTTGGGTGTGATAAATATCTTCACTGTCATGCTCCTGGTGAGGATATGATAGGTCTATACGTATTGCATACTTTAAATGTGTGCAATTTAACTATGCTGGAAAGATGAATAGCTATCAAGTCTGACAGAAGGGCTCACACAGTTCCTACATCATTTTCTGCCAGATAACCTTGCTTCAATTAATCTGCCTTCTCTGCCACAGCACTTTCCCATTTATGAAGAGGTAACACCAGCCTGGAGGACTGTTGGAAGGATTACTTTGTGCTTTTAAAGCTTTTTTTTCTGGTTCCTACAGAACAGGTGCAAACTACTATTAACCATCTAAGAGAGAACAGTAATACTGAGCTTGGGAAAGAGAATGCTTATTGTTGGACAAACAACCAAAATCCATGTGTGCAGCTTGGAACACAAACTGTACACAGCCCCATCAGGAAGCACAGGTGACTTCTAATAGATTTGCATTATTATTTTGCTTTTGCAATTGAATCCTGAAAGACTGGAGGTTAGAAAAAAAGACTCTAGCTCTTAAAAAACTGTAAAGGACCACAAGTAAAAATGCAATATAGTTTGGACCTTCAGATGTTCATTAGGAAGAAAACCAACGTAGAACAAGGTACAAAACAAGGGAATAAAAATCCAACATTCCCTAGACTAACCGATCTATCTATATGCTTTGCCACAAGCTCACAGTCCAGAATTGGGCCTCCAAAGGCTTACTTTGCAAAAAGTATACCATCACCATTTTATTTGTTTTCTTTGTCAGAGACACGTTTCCCTGGTTATGGAAAGCCTTACTGAAAAACCTCAGAGGAAAAAAAAAAAAATTGCTGGTTCCTGAAATGGACATGTGTATCCTTCTCTTTCTTTTTTTTGCCTTTACAGTTAATAATCAAGATGGGTTCATCGTATTTATGCTACACAACCCAAAGTGGTGTACATACCCCTTGGGATCACAGTGGTCTCTTCTCTTTCTAACTGGAACAGGGTTTTACCACAGAAGTAATAAGCTTCATGTCAACATTTTCAAGGAAACTGACAATGTAATTCTTTTGTCTCCCACTGGCTCTGTTGCTCCTTAAGGAACACTGAACTATTTTGATACAAGGACATACTGTTAAAAAGTGCTTTGTGGTGGCAAGAAGCAAATGATTTGGATTGCACGCTATAATTAAGCCTGATATATTGGAATCTATTTGTAGCAACCATCTTACCAAGGAGAGACATCTGTAACCAAGAACACAGAAATGGCAAACCAGTCTCCATGCAGGGACAATGAGGGCATTGTTATCGCTCTGTCCTCATTTCCTGCCAAATTCTAAAATGGCCACCCCCTAGTGAGTTTAGTCTTATTTCTGTGGATTGGACCCTCTGAATCTGATTACTTCGTTAAATTGTACAATTAATTGTGACTTTGCTGAATTTTATTTTCCCCTCAAACATCCCTGAGCATAAAAATATCACTTGGTTCATGTTCGTATCTTAGCTCCCCTGCTGCTCCCCAAAGACCACCAAAACGTCCTCTCTGTGACCTAACTCTTAGACCGAAACAATGAGGCTGCATGGCCCGACACACAAAGGAGCAGTATTTTCTACACCAGGGGCTTTGGTTCTCTGCCTTTCAGTGCATAGTTCTCCATTGTCCAGGAGGTAGTGAACCTTTTACCCTTCCCTTCTCTTTTCTCTTTCCTTATCAAAATGCTAACATGACCAAATGAGAAATTCCTTTTCATTCTTGGGCCCTATACTCCAGGATGGCTACCTGTCGCTGTTTTCATAGTATGAGATCCACTTTTAAATATCACCTCAACAATCTTTTCTTCTTCTCCAAGATGTCTTCATTTGTCCTTCGGCAGAAAGGAAACAAACAAACAACCCCCCCCCCTTTTTTTCTTATTGATTCTGTCAAGCACCGTAAAATCCAGACACTCTGAACACAGGAATGAAAAAAATGTCACCTGACAACAAAGTACTGGGGAAAGGCCTGTGAGGTAAGGACTAGGAGGTGCTAGTGCTCTAAAAATAGTCCCCAGAAACAAAAGCTGAAAGACTGCAGATCTGCACGAAGAACTGCTTTGAACACTGAGTAGAAAGGCTATGAGAAATGAATACCTAAACCATAACCCTGACATACTTTAGAGGATGATGGAAGAAGAGAGTTGAAAGGCTCAAGTGCCTTCAAGGGGAATAAACCAAAGTGGGGACACCTGTGCTGGCTTCTGCTCTGAAGCCCAGCTTGGGCACAGGCCAAACGGGGCAGTGAGCTCAGGACTAGAGCTGACTCCCAGCTCCCCTGAGCCCTGAAGATCACAACCACCCTACAGCCCGTTTTGTGCTCTTCATGCACTAATAAATTTGGCAGGGGAAAACAGGACTAAATGTGTTCAAGCAAGAGACTGAGTTCTCAGCTATACGGCTTTTTATAAGTCACTGCTTCTTCTTTGGATCTATCAATGGGATTCTCCAGAAATTCTATTAGACAATGATTCTAAACAGCAAAAATGTCCCTCGAACTTTTCTCATGCATTTAGGAAGTATTTACTGAAAACCAAACATGTATCTGTTGCTAGGTACTGACAATACAAAGAGGAAAAACTGGTCTCTGTGCTCAAAAGTGTTACCGCACAGTCAGAGACATAGACAAACGTGTTTCCCATACAGGGTGGTAAGTGCTCTGTTAGAGGTAAGCAAAGGATGCTAAAACTCAACCCTCAAAATTTAGGGGTGGGGATATAAGGACAGAGTTGAGGGAAGTGACGTAGGGGCAAAAGACTGCTTGGAGAAGTTTAAGCCAAAAAACAAGGGTGAGTCACCAAGAAAAAGTAATGAAAAGTGTCAAGGGGTCTAAAATAGTTTGGTTTAGAGAGCAGAATGTAACCGTGTGGAAAGGGGAGAATGAGAAGAGAGGGCAGTAGGAGAATTAGGCAGAGGCCAGATGCTGAAGGGACTTGAAACCATTTCAAATGTTCATAAACAAAGAAATAAAGCTGTATTTTTCAAAAAGTAAAGGTAAGCACAGATAGAAAAGAAACAGGAAGAATAATTTCCAAATCTCCACAGAAGAAAGAAAATACTGAAGGAATAAAAAAGGACAAGTCAAAAAAATTTTTAAAATGATCAGGAAATAATAAAACAAACAAGATAGGAAAAAGCTAAACATAATAGTCATTACAATAAAAGCAAATATGTTAAATTCATCTACTTAAAGACAAACTCTCAGATTGGACTAATAAAACAGTTATGTGCTTTAATAAGAGTTACACGTAACACAGATTGACATAGAAAGCTAAGGGGCTGTGGGGATGTGCACCTGTGTAGTTCGAGCTACTCAGAGGCTGAAGCAGGAGGATCACTTGAGCTCAGGAGTTTGAGGTTATCGTGTGCTATGATAGTGCCTGTGAATAGCCCCTTCACTCCAGCCTGGGCAACATAGGAAGACTCTGTTTCATACATACATGCATACATACATAAAGCTAAAGATAAAATGACAGGAAAGGATCAGGAAGAAATAGGGAAAAAAAAAATCCACAATTATGGTGAGAGACTAAACAAATTAGTAAAAAACACATACACACACAAAAAAGGATAGAGAAGCATTGAATATAGTTACAAAATTGATTCACAATATAATTATAGAACTCTATACCCTAGAAACACAAATGCTATTCAAATGTCCATGGAATATTATTAAAACTAGCCATGTACAAGGCCACAAATAAAATCTTAAATTCAGAAAAGTAAATATTTATAACCTATGTTTTCTGTTAATATAAAGAGAAAACAAGATTTAACCACTTGGAAATACGTGATAAAACCAAAAAACAACGTTAAGAGGAAATTTTGAACCTTACATTTTTAAAAAATAAAAACAATTTTTAAAAGCATTAAGCATTTAACTCAAAAATTTGGAAAAAGGACAACACAATAAATGAAAAGCAAAAAAAAAGGAATTGAAGGTAGGGGTAAAAATGCCTGAGAAGGCAAAAAGCATACCAATATACAAAATGCTATGCCAAAATATAAATGTTGTAGACCACAAATACATACAATTTTTATTTGTCAACTATACTTTAATAAATAAAGATATATTTAAAAATTAAGAGCTAGTTCTCTAAGAAAAGATGCGCTCCAAAAAGATACCCTCCAAAAAGCAAATCCAATCACTTCTAATCAGATCTGCTGAGGAAAAAAGCAGAGAAATTTAAATACAAAACATTAGAAATTATAAAAGGAATAAAACGATAGAAAATTAAAGGAAATGAAAAAGAATTATAAGAATACAAGGACAATTACATTAGTAAACTTCAAAGTCTGTATGAAATTGACAAATGTCCAGGAATATATAAATTATCAAATTGTTTTAAGAAAAATTAGAATACTGGTAAAAAAAAAAAAAAATCAAAGACCTAAATAATTGGAGATATCTCCATGTTCGTGGATTGGAAGACTCATGATTACAAAGATATTCGTTCTCACTAAAATGATATGTACATTCCCTATAATGAAAATCAAAATCCCAAAAGGGTTTTTGCAGAAATTGACAGACTAAATTTAAATTTCATATGGAAAGATAAAAGAATTAAGAGATTAGAATAATTAAAGCCATTTTGAAAAAGATGAACAAAGCCAGAGGACTTATACTACCTGATTTCAAGACTTAACTTTTACCTTTATAAAGCCATAATAATCAAGACAGTGTGGAACTGGCAAAAAAGATAGACATGTAGATCAACAGACCAGAAGAGAAAGCACAGAAATAGAACCACACATATATGATATATTGATTTCTGACAAAAGTATAAAAATAATTTAATGGAACGTGGATAGTCTTTGCAATAAATGGCGCCATAACTGGACATCTATATGCAAAAACACGTAAGAAAAATAAATTTAAAAATCTAAGAACCTTGTTTCATACCTCACACCATATATAAAACTTTACTTAAAATGGATCATAGACCTATAAATGTAAAACCTAAAACCGAAAACTTCTAGAAGAAAGCCTAAAAGAAACTTCAAGATTTTGGGTTAGGCAAACATAGTTTATATATAATAATACCAAAAAACACAAATTATAAAAGAAAACACTTATAAATTATACTTTGTCAAAGTAAAACTTTTGCTTTTTAAAAGACATTGCTAAAAAATGAAAAGGCAGGTGTAAATGTTTTCAAAATATATTTCTGATACAGACTTATATCTAGAATAAAGAACACTTAAAACTCAATAAGATAATCCAAATAAAAAATGGACAAAAGGGTTGAACAGAGACTTTAATAAATGATGTAAGAAAGGTTATTATGGGCACGAAAAGATGCTCAACATCATTAGTCATTAGGTGAATGTAAATTAAAACTACAAGATACACCCACCCACTTAAATGGCTAAAGTTAAAGTCTGACAATACAAGTGTCAATGAGGAAATGGAACAATTGGAGTTCTCGTACTTGCTGGTGGGAATCATAATGATACAACACATAATGACACAATGATAACTATGGCTTGGTAGTTTCTACAGAAAACATACATTTACAATATGACCCTGCCATTCTATTCCTTTGTATTTACCAAAGAGAAATGGAAATACATGTTTATCCAAAGACTTTCAGCAGATTTATAATGGCAACAAATTTGGAAACAAGCCAAACGTTAAACAACAGGTGAATAAAGTGATATGCTAGAATGTAGAGATATAATGGAATACTACTAAGCATGAAAAAGAAACATTCGTTTGATACATGCAAAATGAATGAATCTCAAACCAGTCTGTTGAGTGAAATAAGCTAGAGAAAAAAAAACATACTATATGATTCCACTTATATGAAACTCTAGAATAACAGTGGTTGCCTGGGGTTGGGGTGGATGGGTGGGAACTGACTGCAAAAGGGAACTTTTTAGGGTGATAAAAATGATCTATATACGCATCATCCAATATGGCAGCCACATCCAATATTGAGTATCTGAAATGTGGCAAATGCAACTGAGGAACAAAATTTTAAATATAATTTGAATAAATTTAAGCTTAAATTTAAAAACTGATACTCGATTCAGTCATTGGAAAACATTTATGTATGTTAAGACAAATCTGGGTATGTGAACCTACTTTTTCAACTGTAAATTTTATGAAATCTAAATACAAATCAAGTACTTTGATGAAGATCTAATATCTGAATTAGGAAGTAAATGTAAACTACACACTGGATTTAGGAGACTCACTATGAAAAAAAGAATGTAAAATGGCTCACTAATAATTTTTATATTGACTATATATTGAAATAATTTTTGATATACTGAGTTAAATAAAATACATTATTAAAATTAATTTTCTTTTAACCTTTCAAATATTGCTACTACAATATATAAAATTACCTATTTTGCTCACATTACATTTCTCCTGGACAGTGCTGTTCTATATGTTCACTGTTGTAGCAGAAATAAAGGTGTATATATCTGTCAAAATTAAAACTGTACACTTAAAATGGGTGCATTTTGTATATAAATTATGCCTCAATAAAGCTGATAAAAATATTAAATTGGTAATGTATATATCCGTGTGTGTACATAAATCACTATCTTGTTTGCGACCTTTCCTTATCAATAATCAGAAATGAAAAAAATTCACTGAGTATATACATGCAAAACTAGTAGTTCTTAATAGTTACCGTATTAATTTATATTACAGTTATTTAACATCTGCCTCTCTTACTAGCCTTTGAGCATTTCAAAGGCAGGAACCCCGTTTTGTTCATCTCTGTATAAGCCTAGAACTTAACACAGAAAGTTAACGTAGTACTTTATCAATGTTTTAGTCCCTGCAGAATTGTCTCAGATGTTTTATGTAGTTTAGTTCCCTCAAAATCCCTATGAATTTGGCATTATTATCCCTATTTCTCAGATGAAAAAACTGAAGATCAGAGGTCAGAAAGGTTAAAGTAACTCACCAAAATTCCAGAGCTAGTAAGTGAACAAGGTATGTTTCCAACCCACATTTATAACTCCAAAGCCCAGTCTTCCACCCTATACCACAGTGCTACCTCTCCAAGCTGGCATCTCGTAACTGTTTTAAGGATGACTAAATCAAAGTAAAGATCTGTATTTAAGGGCAATGGAACCACAGAAATTTTCCTAAACTTCTAGTGTTACAGCTTCCTAGTCTTGAATGGGTCCTCTGTAGACAGAGCAACCTGGCAGCTCTTACTAGAAGATCAGGAAGGGTGAATATAGTAGGAAAAAAAAAATTCTCTCCCAATTAAATTTTTCATTTGGGAATCTGAAGAAGAAAAATAACACAGAACAAAGAGCATGGGAAAGAGAAAAAAGGAAATACTGAATCTGCTTATATAGCTAATTAATGCAAAAGAATGAATCTAACAGCAACTTCAGCATTCAAAAATGAAAAAAGTGAGGAGATCCTAGAGAGGTATAGCTTCTAAGTCTTTTGGAGCTCTTCTTTAATTAGCCTCCCTGAATCTCAGCATCCCTGTTTGAATAATCCATATTTCTGGTTATTTATTCAGCTCCCCACTGCTACACATTACCAAGCCATATGCTACAGGAATACATCACTTCATATTTGCACTCAACCATCCAAAGACACTGGCAGTTCAGATCTTTAAGAAGCTTAGGGTAAAGTCCCTGCAGAATGTAGTGTTAAGGTTAGAAGGCCCAAGAAACCAAATGCATCTTCTTTATATGCTATTTGCTTGAGAGAAGGTGGGTCATTTCAACAAAAGGACAGGCAATTAGAAGGGTGAGGGAGATAAACAAATAAAAGACTCAAGAGAGTAAAGCTAGGAAAAATCAGCTAAACACAAAAGGCCTCTAGGTAATTTCTCAAGGCCCACTCTGCACTTTAAAAAAGAATTTGTTTTTAAAAGCACTTCCTCAAAGGAAGACTTTCGATCAGTCCAAGGTTTGGCATGCACTAGACGAATGAAGAGGTCTGTGACCCCAGCCCTCTCACTAGCCTTTTAAAGAGAAGATGTTTTAGAAATACATACAGTAAGTCCTCACTTAACATCACAGATAGGTTCTCGGAAACTGCAACTTTAAGCAAAACGATGTACAGCAGGTCAGGTCCTTGAATAACATCACTATAATGTTGATGAGGAAAAAAAAATTGGTTTTGTTGTACATTATTTCGCTTAAAGTCACAGTTTCCAAGAACCGGTGAATGATGCTAAGAGAGGACTTACTATTCCTGGATAATCCTAAAATCATTTTAAACACAAAAGTGGTCACAGAAGAATTTGTTAGAATAGCAAAACACTGGAAATAACCTCAATGTGAACAAGAGAAGAACACTAAGTAAGCTATAGTCCCTTAGAGTCCACTACGCAGTTACAGAAAACTATGATGCAGATTATGTCACAGAATGGGAAACAGCATGTTAAGTTTAAAAAGAAACAATATAGAAAATTATACATGTGACAGGCCTAAAAAGTTGTTAAAAGTAAGAAAACAATTACTGAAAAAAGACTAGAAGAAAATAATGCACTCAAAGACAGGCTGTGTTGTTTTTCTAACTTCTTGTCTTACCTATTTCTGTATGAGTCTAGAACTGAACATGCATAGTATCCCGTCAAATTCTGTCTTACCTATTTCTGCATAAGCCTAGCACTTAACATGCATAGTACTTTATCAATGTTTTAGTAGTAGTTTTGCGTGTTTATATACTAAATTATATTTAATAAACATATATCAAATTTCTGAAAAAACTTTTCAAAAAAATCTTAGTTTAACAGTTTTCAGTGTACTTGAATAGAAGTTTCAAGATAGCAGACTGGCTCAGTTACATAATGAATAATTTCATAATGATTAGTCTTCCAACCATGCAAACATGCTCCAGTGCCTGTCAATTTAAAAAACTGTCCTTTGGCCCTGCACCTCACTCTGGTCACCACACACTTCTCTACTCCTCTTCCTAGACAGATTTCTCAAGAGAGTTATCTATACAAGCTTCCCCCCCTCATTTTGCTTCCAACTTCGTGACTCTGTGAAATAACTGTGAAAATAACATGATACTCACTTTAAGGAATTAGTGCATAAATAATAACATATATAGGGAAAGCACTATAAACAAAAGTTCTAGAAATCTCTTGCACATTTTCATACTTTCTATGTTAAACACATAGCACATGCACAACTCATTGAATGTATAAATGAAAAATATCAACGGTATTCTGCTGTCAATAACAAAAATACAGACAAACATATGACATAGATAGGCCTATGTGATACATACAGAAAATTGGGCTAAGTTTAAAAATTAATATAGGATAAGTTTAGAAATTAATAACCAGATTTCCCCACAACCAGTACACTAAGAGAAGGAGCAAAAAGACATCACCCTTCAATGGAGTGGTCGTATTACCAACTGACACAACAATAGGGCACAAACAGATCAAAACATACTTTTTATTTGTTTACTCTAACTTTAGAAAAGACCACATACATACACGCACACCCCCTCACACCCCCATACCTGAAGACTTTACTCTTCTATATATCTAGGAAACTCAACAGAATAAAAGACCGTAGCTACACGTTCATGAATTCAGGCTAGTGAGGAGTCAGACAAAGGAGATGGGGGAGCTAGGAGGTTAGACACATACCTAAGCATGAGATTCATCAGCTGAAGACCCTCGCCCTTCAGGAAGCGCTCACGATTGGAACTGAGCATTAGGCAGGAGCAGAGTGAATCAAACAGATTCTCCATCATCTCCTGCTCTTCAGCTGTGCTGGGATTGTGTCTTTTAAACACCTGTCAGAAAATGCCAGCAGAAAGCACAGAGCCGTATGAGAATGTCTTTTCATCAGCCACCACCCTCCCAAAGCCTGCCTGTCGCAATAACTTAGAGTTGAGGAAACAGAAGCCTACCAAACAAAATTCTCACTGGTTTCCATTTTAGAGAAACTAGGCTTTCTATTCATACATATTTTAAAAAACAGATATTAGTTCATGCCAAAAACCAAAACACTCAACTGACCCCTGGGTTTATGAGTGATTGACAGTTTCAGGCAGGCAGATTTTTTTTAACAAAGCAAAACCAAAACACACCAACACCTTTTTATCATGAAATATAACACAGATACATAAAATTCCATAAAGGACATGTATAGCTCAATGACTAAAGCGAACACCATGAAACCATTATCCAGGTCAAAAAACAACTTTGCCAAGGGGCAAATCTTAGCTCAATATAAGGAAGAGCTTCCTATTAATCAAGGCTACTGAATTGCCTCATAGTCGGGGCTCCAAGGCATGGGAAGGGCTTACAGCAGAAGTTTTTTCTTTGCCAGAGATGTATGGCATGCTAAGAAGAAAGCCTTTTAACGGTATATGCATACCCATACAGTCTATTACGAGAAGATCAATAATCTCACAGGAAAAGGACTAAGCATCTTCCCAGAACTGAAACAGATTCACATTTCAAAGCTCTATTTTTGGGGTGGAGGCCAAGCTACTCAGGCTGCTGGCACCAAGACGGAAGCTGTATGCAAACTGACATCTCAGACACTCCCAACATTCTTAAGATTTTATCCAAATGCTCTATTTTCAGTCCTGTTTTTAGAATAACACAGATGAGGTTGTTACAAGAAATCTTAACAGTATTTTTAGAATGCCAGCAGAATAACAGAATAAATTCAGAATAAACTGAATTTAAATTTCTTACAGTGAGAAAATGGCAGTTTCCAATTTCTCATTCCAGGCTTCAGTGCCACGTCCTCCCCCTATTCTCCTCTGTGACCTCTATCCCACTGCCCTGGAACTTGTACTCCTTGAGCTTATCTGGATCCTAAATGAACAGACTCCATTCCAGTAGCAGACTGAAAGGAAAAGAGGTGAATAATCTTGGGAGAGGTTCAAATGAAAATTTGGTATTCCTGGCTCAAGAACATACACTTACACTGGAAACATATCTCTTTTGGATTGACAATATATAATATTGGAAGACGGAGAAAGTCCATACCCAATACACAGTGATATCTAGCCATAAAGAGCAAATGACTAACGAAAGGGGGCAGATCACGTCCCTCTAATGTAACCTCAAACCTGCCAACATGCTCCATGTGGCTTGGATCACATGCCTTATTCCTTCCCACAATTTCCAGCTCCACCTCCCATTCAAAGCAGGCCATGTATCTTCATGGCAGGCAGGAAGCATAAGAATTACTCACGGATAACTGCTGAAGAAGCACATCGATTCCATCCAGCTCCCCAAGCAATTCCCTGTTTTCTAAAAGAGGAAAAAAACACAGGAAGAAAAAATGAAGCTAACTGTCAGATTTTACAGCCATCTAACACCGATACATCAGCAAACAAAATCAATACAGCTTGACAGAGTACAAAAGCTGCACAGAGAGCAAGAGGCAGAGCAAGGGGATGCCAAAGGCAAGAGAGCTTGCTGTCATGATCTGAAACAAGCCTGGCTCCTATCCTAACAGAATATCAATACCGAAAGGGTGCCTCACCATCATTGTCCTGGAGCAATATGGCCAGCACTTCACTGCAATACAGTTTGTTGGCATCGAAGGGCATCTTTGCCTATAGGGAAAGAGGAGAAATGAGAAAAATGTTAAGGGGTCTTACTTCCTTCTCTAGGACAAATGTTTCACAAGTACTAGGGTCTGAGTTAGAAAGAAGAGAAGCAAAAGTTAGAAAGGCAATAGGCAGGTTAAAGGTAAAAAAAAGTCTGCCTCTGCTCTCAAGATACCATAGACCAGACTATGGTTCTACATAGTAAAACCATAAACAGCAGATGGACACAATGGCTCTCATACCCCTAATGCCCAGGTATGGACGTCACCTCCTCTGTGAAGCCCTCTCAGATTCCCCATTTTGAGTCCAGAGGTTATGTGTGCTTAGCATATAGTACACACTAAAATTTGACTAGATGAGTGATAGCGTTTTGAGACTAAAACTCATCATGAAGCTTCATTCGCAAGTTATAATCATAAAATTAGGCTATAAATCATAAAATTAGGCTATAAATTATCATCAGAGAAGTTGAAAAGAAAGCAGTTTCTTGTTTAGATTTGCTGAATGTATTTATAACAAAGTAGTTCCTTTTGGGTTTTTTTAATGCTTAAAATTTAATTTGAAATCATAAACCTATCTGCTTGTATGCCATAATCTGCCTACTATTTAAAAAGGAAACCACATTAAATATGCAAAAATGTGTTAATATTTTAACACCCAAATTACTACCCACAATTCTTTCCCTGCTGCATGCTTTGCTACTTGGAGTTTCAGAGGGGACACATCTACTGCAAACACTATCTGTCATGGCTACCCACATTGTTGCTGCAGTAGTGAGACTTAAATATCTCACCATTAACACTGCCCCTTGGATAAACGTGTACAAAGAGGAACAAGCCTCACCGATGTGGTTTTATTTATGGTATCCATGATTCCATAAATAAAAATGATTCTTAAAATGTAGTCACATAGACGACTTTTAATCAGCAGTAGCCTTTGCTACCTATCCAGGTTTTTGAAATGACAAATAATTTCTGTACCTGGAAAGGACAGGGGAAACGTTTATCTTGGAACTAGCGCTTCCTTCCATCCACCATTTACAGTACTGTTTGGACATTGATTTTGTATTTAAGAAGGAAGACTGGTGCCTAATCAAGCAACATCCAGCATCATTTCAGTTTTCTGTGCAGGTCTTCCTCGTCAAGCCTAATGCATGCCACAGGGTTTCAGGAAATCGACCAGGTATGACCATCTTGGGTTAAAGGATCTGTAAATGTAAGTAAGGTCTTACAAGTGCTGACTACAAGGTATGCTCCCTGGGCAAGCTTGAAGCCTTGTTTCAAGAAATTCAGCCTAACAGCCAGGGATCGAATGCAATCTGTGACATGTTTCACTTTAAGAAAAACAGTTTTGTAAAAATCAAAACACAAAAGTGAAAAGCCAAGGAACTGGGACCTCTATAAGGACCAAGGATTTGCTAATAAAATTCTTCACTCAAATTATTTAAGCTCCAAGTATTGCTATTACATTTTAAATGATTTAAGCCACACCAACTTATATGCAGCTTTTCAAACAAGAACAAGTGCTGGGGTTCTTCTTTGAAACAAGATACACCTCACTGAAAGAAGCCAAAAGACATCAGGCCTCTAAAGGCATAGCCTTTCTATGGTTCCAAGGCTTCTTGTGCTTTAAAAATTCCTATTTCCAAGTTAGGGGGGAGTTTTTCTCTTTCTTTCAATAAATACTTATTGGGCACCTACTATATGCAAATCACAGAATTAAAGCACAATAGCAAACAGAGGTGCATTAGACACAAACCCTGTCCACTGTTGTGGCATTTTAAAACATTACACTGAATTAAAATTAATTTTATTAAGTAGTACAGCCAGGTTCAAAAGAAAAAGAAGAACACAGATCTGGCATCAGACGCACCTAAGTTTGACTCATGAGCATGCCACGATCTGTGTGACAGGAAGTCTGTGGCTCCCAAACTATGTGCTGAGGTAACTGGCGTGCCATATTGAATTCACTGCAGGATATTTTAAATTTTCAAGGAAAACATGGTGACGCTTGACATCTGTTGAGCACTGCAACAACGACTAGCCTCAAGGTGCATTTCTTTTGATAACATCATATCTTTGTGCAGCTGGGTTTTGAGAGCTCCTGTGATAAAAACAACGGTGTGAAAATCCATGTGAAATAGGAATAAGGGTGGTGGCGTTCAATCTGATTCCAAGGTCTGAGAAGTTGTGCAGTATCCAAAAGGCACACGCATCCATTAGTAAGTAATCGCATTATTTAAGAATGAAATAAAAATATTTTTCCTTCATTTTATGTGTTTTATTTTTTCAAATAGCTAATAAATTGTTAAGGTATAAATACATTTTAAATTGTCTGGATACAACTACTTAATAAATGGGACTGTTAGGTACTTTTTGGCATAGGGGTGCCGTAAAAACAAAATTACTGAGACACTAATCGCACCATGACCTGATAATGGGAATCCATGACTCAGGTAACATTTCTTGGTCTCGGTTTCCTCATTTGTAAGATGGAAATAAAAAAATAACACTCCTTTGGAGAATTCCTATGAGAATTAAATAAGATAATATGAAAGTGCTTAACACACAGTAGGTACTATAAGTTTTTCTGATGACCAGAATCAGAAATATCTGAGTTAGGATCTAAGCTCTAACACTTACCAGCTTTGTGATCTTGGCCAAATTATTCTGCCTCTCTAACCCAATTTCTCTTATGTTAAATGAGAATAAATAATATCTTCTTCATGAGGTGGTTGTACTAAATGAATTGAACATAAAAGGCACCCAAGAGTTGAGTTCCCCTCTACTGAGAATTCCTGGTTCCCCCAGGAAATCTCCAGCTTTTGCTGTATGACACTACAAAGAGTTTCCAATTTACCCAAAGTAAATTTTTAAAAATCAGAATCATAACTTTGTTACTTTTTCCTTAAAATATAAGCCCTTTGATTGAAAAACTGGTATGAAGGAAGAATCTAATGAGGAAACCAAATTGATTCAGCCCAATAACTCCCCAACACTGAGCCCTGCAATGCTTCAGAACCTGAGAGTGGTGCCAGTTGGGAAGCACCTTGGCAAGAGGTGGCAGCTTCAGAGACACCCAGGCCCAACTCTCACTGGCTCTCCCACGTACTTTCCATGTGGGCTGGGCAAGGCATTCCCCCTCTCTGGGATTCTCTCTCCACCTGTACACTGGGGATATCGGCACCCTCTTGGCAGGGCTATTTGTAAGGATTAGAAATAATGTATGTAAGGTATCTAGACCAGAATAACACTTTGCACGCAGTGGGCAGTCAATCATGAAACTCATAGTAGATGGGAAAAACTTACTGATGATGATGATGGTGACAACCAATATTTTAATCTAGTAGAAAAGCAATTAGAAAAATTAGGCCAGGTGGGAAGGAGGGAGACTAATCTTTCATGTTTTGACAAAGAAAAAACTTTCTAAGGAAATTTTACTTTTGTTTAAATCTCTGCCAGAGATTGCATAATACCAAACTGCCAAATTACAAAGACATTTAATCAAAATCAGGGGAAAGGCGACTTCATTTAGCGAGTATACAGTCTGTTGGATTTTGCAAAGTTAACTAGCAGGGCTTGGAGCTCGCAGGGCTGTCTCCTATCCAGGAGCCTGGTGCTCCTAAATCTTTCAGCTGTCGGAGTAATTATAGAGTCATGCATAGATCTGAACTCAGCATGCACTAGCCTTGAATAAAATTAAACGTCACCTTTTGGGGAGCTGCTGCTTTTTTGGAAAGTACAAAACAATTATGCTATCACCCACAGCCAGAAGCTGCAGGTTATATCTGCAGCTCACCTCTGGTACCTGGAACACATGGGCAGGTTCAGACGTATCTACAGCCCTGTACAACTGTCAAAGCAGATTGTGCCCTGCAAAATCTTAACCTCTGGTCATCAGAGGCTAAGGACTTTAGCATCAACCAGTTGTACATGTAGTATAACTTAGCCAATTCTCAGTTCATTAACTCTTTGCTAAAAGTTGCAACTGTTTCTTGAAGCATTGATTTAACTGGGAAACAAAAGAGAATCTTAATTTTCTTTTTCTTTAGAAAAGAAAAATAAAACTTGGTTTGGTGTTATTTTCAATAGTACATAACATACTAATAAGCTACATTCCCCATTAAAAAAATGAACTGTGATGCAGTGTCTCTCACACTACCATTATCTGCTTACCTGCTAATCCATTTAATGCAATCATCTGCAGTGGGTTTTATCCTCATTAGAACAAATTAGCGAGGTTTCATTTGGTGGATGAAGAGATCCATGAATATCTCTATATAATGCTAGGCTACAAGTACAAAAATGAGACATCCAAGACTAAAATGCCTGTCATCAATGTGCCACTCACTCAAGAATTACTTAAAGATTACTGAAAAATATGGGGTGATCAAATTGCAAGGTTTTATCAAGCAATCTAGACGCAAGCACTCTAGGACGTTGGTTCTCAGACTTTAGCTTCTAGCAGAATCACCTGGAGGGCAAGTTAAAGCAGATTGCTGGGCTCTACCCCCAGCTTTGCAGATTCGGTGGGTCAGGGTAGACCGAAGAATTTGCATTTCTAACAAGTTGCCCAGTGATGCTGATGCTCCTGGCTGGGAAACACATTCTGAGAACAATTGGGAGGTAATACAAATATAAAAACCCAGTCCCTGTTCTTATGAAATTTAAGGATATTTGAAAAAAGAAAATGAGCACATGTAATATTAAAGTCTGCCCGGTGACGGAATCATCTCCACATTGCAGAAGAAGAAAAGGTGCTCCATGAGGGTGACCGTCACACAGTTATAGGTTTACACTGGAACTCAGGCTAACTTCCGCAAGAAAACCATTAGGAAAAAAAAGAAGGGGTTGATCTTCAAAAAAGAAAGAGGACAGTGTAGTCTGGGGCCAAAGCAGTGCTATGGAAAGGGTGCATGAAGAAAATTCTGGAGTCTTGAGTCTTAATCCTAGTTCTATCTCTCTAACTAGCTGTATGGGTTTGGGTGAGGCACTTAATACCTATAGGTCTCAATTATTAATTTTTTATCCACAACAGGACTTATAAATTTCCTTTCAGTTCTAAAAATGATGGAAGCTACATAGAAGAGTAGGGATTTAAGCTGTCTCACGGAGGTCATGTATAATTTAGAAATATAGAGGGAAGAAAGGAGTGAGCCATTCCCGGTGGAGGCAGAAGTATGAGCAAAGCCAGACACAGAGGTCAAAATAATTTTGACCTTTGCAGAGCAAGGAATAAGTAAAAAAGATATTTAAAAGGTAATAAAGGCCAATATTTCAAAATTGATAAATGTCAGACAGGGACAGGTTAAGAGGTCTTAAAAAGTAGGCAGAGAAGGTGGGATCCAATGTAGAGGGCATTAGCATTACTCTAGGTTCTTGAACAGGGAATGGCATAGTGAAAATGGAGTTTTAAATCAGTCTGCAGAATAAAAATGGGTAACAAGAAGATTCACATTTCTAGAGACCAGTGGATCTTAGTGAGGTCTGTACATTAGAATCACATGTGGAGCTTTTCTAAAATATACCAGAGACTGAGACAGTAAGTCTGGAGCTGAATCTGGGAGTCTGTATTTTTTAAAGTTCCACGAGTGATCGTAATACAAACCCTCAGCTGAAACCCACTGCTATTATAGATCTTTACAATTTAAAAGCATTATCACATTTGATCTTCACAATAACCCTGTGAGACTGGAAGGGCAAGGAATAGATTCCCGTTTTTCAAAGGAGAAAACAGAGGCCAGACAAGTTAAGGGACCATTGCCCACAGTTACACAGCTAATAAGGAAAAGTAAGCATTTGGGTCCAGCACTCAGTATTATTCACCATGACATTGATGACAGTGAAGATTATATTATGATAAGC
The DNA here is from genome assembly GCA_004363605.1 of Indri indri. Classification (NCBI taxonomy): domain Eukaryota; kingdom Metazoa; phylum Chordata; class Mammalia; order Primates; family Indriidae; genus Indri; species Indri indri. Next base: position 47,304 of record RJWJ010008817.1, read on the forward strand.
ACTTTCCCAGACTGTAAGAAATAAGGGCAAGGCATTGCTTTTAAAGACATGCCTTCTTGCTGACCTCACTCTTAAGCAGAACTTTCTTTCCATTAATGTTCTGGGCAGCACAGGCTTTTTCTAAGGATACTTGCTTACCAGTAAAATAACTAAATAGTATTTTAATGTTTAAATACCCCTGAAACCTTGAAAAACTGTTATAGAGACAGCAACATGGCTATTTATGCCCTGAGGATTACACAGATGCAGAGCCTATAAGGCAAGAGTTAATAGCTTTCTAGACTACCAAATATGTCCCTTTATTACTGTCATAAGGTAATGGAATCCAAGTCAAATTCAAACATCCAAAAGTCAATTTCCCTTCCTATGTTACCAATTCAAAAAGAAAAAAAAAAAAAAGACTAGCAAATTTGAGCACCTTTCAAAAAGCAGAGGTTTTTTATATTCTTATATTCTGGTTTAATGGAGGATTCCTGAATCAGCTTTAAGTCTCAAGGAACTGAGAAAATTTTTTCCTGACTTCACAGAGACAAAAAACTGTTGGATTATTCTGTGTAGCTTAAGGCTGAGGCTCCAACCTGTGGCCACCCCACCAAACTCAGGTTCCTGACATCTATCCCAAACCCCAACTTGGTGTTCTACTTTCCTCTCCCCGACTCCTAGCTCCCAAAATGTCTCAAGGCTTTCAAGAACAAAAATGCGTTAATTTTTGTTTCTTTTAGTGTGCTTTCTATACAAATCTGTCTCTCTTTCTTTTTTTGTTTTTAGAGACAGAGTCTCACTCTGTTGCCCAGGCTGGAGTACAGTGGTGTGGTCACAGCTTACTGCAGACTCAAACTCCTGGGCTCAAGCGAACCTGGAACCTCAGCCTCCTGAACGGTTGGAAGTACAGACACGCACCACCACACCTGGCTAACTTTTAAATTTTTTTGTGGAGACACGATCTCATAATGTTGACCAAACTGATCTTGAACCCCTGGCCTCAAGTGATCCTCCTGCCTCAGCATCCCAAAGTGCTGGGATTATAGGCATGAACCACCACATTCAGCCAAAAATGTGTTGAATACTGAGGAAAGAAGAAACAGAGTTTAGGGAGATGTAAAGGGAATTAAATGGGAGACCAGTCTAGTTCTAAAATCAAAGGACATCTAGACTCAAGAGAGGAGAGCAAAAGGAAGTTGCAAGACAACGCATGAATTAACCATCTGCTGAGTGCAGGCATGAAAGAAAGAAGGGGTGGAGTTTGAAGGAAGTCACAGTCCACCGAACTCTGCCAGGCAAATGTGCCCATACCCACCGATGGTAATAGCTGGGCTGAGTATCCTCAAGTAAAGATGTTATGTGACTTATGCTATAGATTTAATGGGAACAGGTTAAATAAGTAGGACTGGGGAAGACCTAGAGTTTCAGAGATGGAGGGACTCATGGGGCATATGACAGTTATCTCAGACACAACCTTCTCCCTTAACCCTGCAAGGACAGTGGAGGGCCTGACACTCCCCAGACTTTCTGGATCTCTGTGACACTCAAGCACAGCAAGGCCATAACTACTTAGAAAACCACTCTAGCAACAAACAAGTGCCTCCTTCTCACCAAGAAGTTGGCATCCTTGCCTGCCAGAGGACCATTTCAGAAGCATACAAGCAGTTCCAAACTGCTTCCTATCACACCTTTGGTTAAAACTATTCTGAGAGTTTTTACCTGCCTTTTCCTCATTCACTCTATGGGACAGCACTGATTATTAAAAAGACACTGAGAAGGACTATGCTAAGAAGGAAGGAGGATGAACTATCCAGCAGAAATACGGACAAAGAATATAAACATGAAGCTAAAAGAAATAAATACAAATGGCTAATAAATAACTAGAAGCCAATTTACTTCACTTGATTTTATAATTCCAAAATAAAATAATAATACAAGTTTTCACTACAGATTAACAAACCTTCAGGTCTGATAATTCTCAATGTTGTTAGAAGTAGAGGGAAATAGTCTCAAATCAGTCAGCAGCCTTTACTGAGGACAGTTTTGTAAGACCTACCAAAAATGTTAATGTGCATCCCTTTGGCCTATCAACTCCACTTCTAGGAATTTATCATACTGATAAGCTGTACAGATAAGCCAAGACAAAGGTATATGAAAGACTGTGGTATATGAGGATACAGTAGTCCCCCCTTATCCGTGGGGGATACATTCCAAGTAAGCACAGATAGTATGGAACCCTATATATACCTTGTTTTTTCCTATACATACATACCTATGATAAAATCTAATTTATAAATTAGGCACAGTAAGAGATTAACAATAATAATAAAACAGAACAATTATAACAATATACCGTAATAAAAGTTATGCGAATATGGTCTCTTTATCTCTCAAAATATCTTATTGTACCATACTTACCTATTTTTGAACTGTGGTTAACTGTGGATAACTGAAACTACAGAAAGCAAAACCACAGGTAAGAGGGGACTACTATATTCATTGCAGCACTGTTTATAACAGTAAAAAACTTATTTAAACAGGAGAATAGTTAAATTAATTTTGGTACCTCTGTACAATGAATACTAGGTTACTGTTAGCTTAGTGAAAAAGCCAACTTGCATAAAACATTATTCTGTTTGTGAAACATACCTACTCTCTCTTACATATGCACAGAAAGTTTCTGGGAGAATAGATATTAATATAACATTGTTAACAGTGGCTGTCCCTGAGAAGTAGACCTAGAAGGCATCAGTAGAGGGGAACTTTTACTTTCAGTTTTACACTTTCTGTATCACATGAATTTGTTTGTATTTACAACATGTTTGTATTTTCAGATGTACCAAAGGCTATTTTTAAAGCCTCTTCTTCTTCTTCTTCTTCTTTTTTTAATTGAATTTAATTTTTTTTTGGAGACAGGGTCTCACCCTGTCACCCAGGCTGGACTGCAGCAGTACAATTACAGCTCACCATAACCTCCAACTCCTGGGCTCAAGTGATCTCCTGCCTCAGGCTCCAGAGTAGCTGGGACTACGGGCACGTACCATCACGCTTGGCTAATTTTTTAGATTTTTTGCAGGGATGGGGTCTCGCTTACGCAGCCCAGACTGTTCTCAAAACTCCTGGCCTCAAGTGATCCCCCTACCTTGGCCTCCCAAAGTGCTGGGATTACAGGCGTGAGCCACTGTGCCCAGCCTAAAGCCTCTTCTTTTCAAACAAACAAAAAAGGAGAAGAAAGAGGCAAGAGGTAACAGAAGCTTCCCAAACTAGTTTGTATGGCTTGGTCTAACAGTCTATACCAATAACCCAGCATCAACCGTGCCCAGAGCAAAGAGAGATTTGAGCTGCAGTCCCACAAAGTCAAACTTACCTTCAGCCTCTTCAACAGCCACTGCAGAAGACCCTGCTGGGCACCGTCTGTACACATCTCAGGCCGGAACTCAGCCATGTTTTCTATAATAGCTGAAGGGAGACAGACACCAGTCATTTGGGAGGGCAACTTTGTTTCCATCCGCAACAAGCTTGCTTCTCATGACAGGCATTTTACTCCTCTTCCCACTTTCTCTGTATTCCTCCCAGCCAGATGCTGTGTTGTCATTTTTAGATTAACCAGGGAGTTGCTGTGGGTTTTTTTCTTCAAGTTATAAGTAAAAGTCATAACTGAAAATGATGAAATTCACAAAAGGGATAAGTGGTGGATTTTCTGTGCTATTAGGGAACAACACTAGAGCAGAACACACAAAAGGGTGTGCCTACGACTCACTAATTCCCTATCGTACCAGAGCCCCAGAAACCTGTAACCGAAGAGACATGGAGGTAGGCAGACGCCTTAGGAAAAAATCAGGGGAGGATAAATTCAGAGTCTCTTCCTTCCCTGGTCCATTTTCAGTTCTTTCTCTGAATCATGTGGAAACAAGGATATTACAAGGGAGGCAAGATCCTCTTAATTGAACGAAATAATGTGCACAAAGGGGAAAGGCCATGCTGGTAGAGGTAAGTGCCAGGTATTAGAAAGCAAATATAATTGGTCCTGCTATCGCCTACAATAGCCAAAGTGTTGCTTAATAGAAAAATTAAAAATTAGGAGACAAAAAACAGGTTATTGCATGACTACGATATTAAAAAGAAGGACTTTTTTTTTTTTAAATCAGCAAGAGTCCTTAATACATCAAAAGCATTCATTTCCTTCAGGCTCCCTCCCGCTCCACACCCTGGAATACGTTATTGTCATAAAGCAGATACAGTTCTGTGTTCCTTAAGCATGACGCCCAGACACACTGGGTGTGAATTTCAGAGAAAGGGCTGAAGAAATCACCACACCTCCTCTCTTCTTCCTCACTCCTTTGCCCATGTCAGCCTCACGATGGCAAACTAAAGGATGACTGGGCAGCGGAAATACAAAGCTGTGGCAGCAGAATGGCAACGAGACCCTGAGAGACAAAGATTATTATAATACCCTCGGTTACTTTCTCACATCTTCTAAGAAAATTAACTCATTCATTTTAATCTCCTATGTCTTCATCTTATCCTTCTGCCTAAAGTTTAGATGGTTTCCTATTGTCCACTAGAACAGAATCCAAACTTCTTGCCATGGGGTCCAAGGTCTTCCATGATCTTGAAAAACTTACTACTCCAGTCTCATTTCCCAACACTCTCACCTGCCACATCACAGACATTTCTAATCTTTCTCCAAAGTCCCCACCCATTCATGATTTTACAAATGATACTCCCTGGCCTTTCCCCACTCCTCCACCTGACAAAATGCACCTATCTTCATATCCAGCCCCAGTC
>RJWJ010008818.1:0-52179 GCA_004363605.1 Indri indri
CTGAGTAACATGCCTTGCTCTGAGTTCATGATTCCCAACCAATGTTCAGCTGACTTTTGATTCCCTGGTATGTCTATCTCCAGGGAGCAGAAGTATTTACGTGGACACAGTCCGTGAGGGAATTCTTGGAGATTTGGAGAACTGCATGCTAGAGACTGAGAGCTCTGACTGCTGAGTGGACCATCTATTGCCGAGAGCACGATAACTAGACAGTTGAGGAGGGGTGAAGGGTAGTGTGGCTTCTGCAGGGGTAATCGGGCAGGCTCTGCCAAGGAAACTCTGATGGTGTCTGGCACGAATTCAGCAAGCAGTAAATGTTAGCAGTCATTCCTGCTTATTGGATTATGGGTGGAATTGTCATCTAAAGAGAGAAACATTGAGGTGTCTTTCAAATATTAGTGTATTAGTTTCCTAGGGTTGCCATAACAAAGTATCACAAACTGGACAGCTTAAAACAACAGGAATTTGTTCTCTCCCTGTTCTGGAGGCTAGGAGTCTGAAATCAAGGTGTCATCAGGGTTGGTTCCTTCTGGAGGCTCAGAGGGAGAATTTATTCCATGTCTGTGTCCTATAATAGCTTCTGGTGACTGCAGGCAATCCTTGATGTTCCTTGGCTTGTGGATGCATCACTTCAATCTCTGCCTCCATCTTCACATGGCATTTGTCCTGTGTATCTCCGCGTCTTCACATGGCCATCTTCTTATAAGAACACCAGTCACATTGGATTAGGGGCCTACCCTACTCCAGTATGACCTTGTCTTAACTTATCACATCTACAACAACCCTACTACCAATAAGGTCCCACTTTGAGGTACTGTGGGTTAGAATTTCAACATATCTTTTTGGGGGAACACAATTCAATTCATAAGAATTAGACTCAATGATACCATGAGATTTCCCAAGTGTCTAGCTTCATAATGCCCGATAAATAGAAATTAGTATATAATTAGGAACATTACTATCTTATAGTTTGTTCAAACTGACCTAAAGGAGAGGGTGGGGTGTAAAACAGAGGATTAGGAGGGGCAACTTGTAGGAATGGAACCCCAAGAAGGAAGGGGGCTTAGAGAGTTCATACCTAATTTCTATGATAAAGGATGTCTTTGCTGTCTGTGGGTTCTTGGCAGCTTTAGGTTGAGGACTGTGCCCTGAGTTGTTTTCTCATCCCACATGCCTGCCTAATTGGACATACACATTTTGTCTAACACCCCATCTCCATGCATTTTCTTCTTCCTCCTTGCCTCTTCAGTACTGCCGGGAGGCTAAAACAAATGAAATATGTCTACTGTTCCATACATTCTGAGGATGAAAATACACTTGGAGTCTCCACATTCAAATTTCCTTGCAATGTTAGATTGCTTGCTCTAGCTTAACCTATTAACTACAGGTAAAATACATTGACTATGTTTCACTTCTCTGTTTTGTGACATTAACATTTGACTTTCAGCTAATCGTTTAAATGCGTGCCACTGTAAAACACAGCTTTATAATTACCTCACTATTTACATTCCTCACAGTTGAAGCAGAGCAATTTGAATGGATGCAGTTTAAGAATTAATATAGATAGACAAAAGTGACAGAGAATTGTAAAGAGGTCCATTGGTTTGGGGAGCTATTCGCTGGCAATCCCTTGTGTTTGGTTTAAAAAAAAAAAAAAAGCAAGGCAGCTGTTGGGTGCTCTAGGCTACTCTGCATTTATGGAATTTTCCACTAAGTAGTATGTATTCAGGTCACATACACAGTGAGATTTCCTGCAGTGACAGTACAGATAAAAAGGCTGTGCAACTTAGTGATAATTGTATTCCATTTAGGCAAACCGTCAACTGGTGCATTTTTACAGCAATTGTCTCAGAAGTATGAGAGACGCTTTTGTGTGCATGTTTTAAATATGGGTTCATTAGCACCCAAGGAACAATAGAATGTGTTCTGAAATGCGTTTTAATAAGAAGTAAGCATTGACAGGTCTTCAGAGTTCATGTTTCTACACGACTTTAAAGCCAGTAATTAATTAGTGGTTAGTTCTTTGGTCACATTTAGGAGTAAATAAACCTCGTCTCATTTTCTAGGAGTGGCTTTTCCAGAGCCTGATAACATATTTCAAATATCCATCATTTCTACCTATAATTACTGGGTTAAGACAGAAGGTTTAGTATCTCCTACCCATTAAAGGAGAGGCTGAGGAGGAAAAGGAATATTAAGGCAATCCATTTTATTTTTTAGTTCAATGTATAACCTAGAGTCAAGATGAATGATTGCATACTGTCTGTGAAATGTCTATGGTTCTTACTACTCCTAGTTACTAAGCATTCATGTTGTCTAATCCTTTGTGGCATATCTGTTGGACTTGTAAGCCTTTCTAGAAGATAATCTCATTGGTATGCAATGCTGTGCAGGTAGAAATATGGGTTTTCCACTCATTGCATATCAGCAAAGCTGCCTTGGGGCTACACAAACACATGCGAACTAGTGCAAATATGCTTGGACTGCTGCAGCAAGCAGTCAGCCTTGCAAGGAAAGGATGGACATAATGCTAAAGCTATCAAGCATTTTTAAGGATTCTTGTGATAAACAAGATTGAAAATGTCCAATACAATTGGATCCAAAAAAATTAGCGACAAGCCAGACTACTTCCTGGAAAGATACCTTCACAAATAAAATCAATATTAAAATTTTATGTAAATTCCCAATGCCGAAACAAATCTAATATATATATACATATGTTCTCTTTGGAAAGAGAAAGACAGGAGCATGACATCACTGGAAGGTACTGGAGCTTTAGGGCATAACAGGAGACCTGGCTTTTGATCCTTCCTCTAGGCTCCCTGGCTCACTGGCTCAGAACGCAAACATTCTGTTACAAGGGACAAGGCCCACTGAAGTTACTTCAAGAACAAAGAAGATCCTAGGGGGGTAAACATCAGCTAGAAATAGAACAAAAACTCAGAAGTGAAGACAGGCTAATGAATCAATTTCTCTCTCTCCTTTCAGTACCTTATGACATCTTAGTTCTCTCTGCATATCTATGTCACTCTCTGCTCTCCATATCCCTGCACTGTCCAATGGGGAGCCACTAAGCACATGTGGCTATTTAGATATAAATGTAAACTAATTAAAATTAGATAAAATTTAACATTCAGTTTCCCAGTTACACTTGCCCCATTTCAAGTGCTCAATAGCCATATGTGGCCAGCAGACATTGTATTGGACAACACCAATACAAAACATTTCCATTGTTGCAGAATGACTTGCCCCCGTTCTCTAGCCATTTCTTAAAAATCCCAGGTGTTTGTTAACCTTCACTTTACTGATTCGAAAATGAGGCTCAGAATTGCAAAAATTCATGTCCAAAGTTCATATTATTAGTAAAGCAGCAGAACGCTTAATCCCTCCTAGCTCAATTGCCTCTGAATGAATTCTTCTTTTACTGCTGTATCACATTTACTCTAAGTCAGTAATGAGTTTTCTTTCCATATTGAAAATAAAGAATGAGTAGTCAAAAATAACACAATTTAAAATAAAAACACCAAAATTAGATTTAATTATTTGATTTCCTAAGCTGAGAAAAATCTGCATAATCGATCAGTTATCAGTGTATCGATAGTCTCAATTTAGTGTTCAAAATGGCTATCGTGTTTTTTATCCTTGGACCTTTCCTTTGATCCAGAGGTCAAAAAATGATTTTTTTTTGGTTTGTTTTCATTTTCTCCCTACGATATGGAGATGAAAAGAGTGGAGGACTAGGAGTCACGAGACCTGGGATGTAGGCCAGGCTGTGGAACTGGCTAACTGGATGTGACTTTGGAAAGTCACTTACATTCTGAGTCAGTTTCCTTGGCAGTCAAAAGATAGGTTAGATTAAGTTTCTATATTCAGAATTGACATTTACTTGCCATGCTCCAGTGTGGCCACAATGTTTATTAAATTGTTGAAATAGTTCCCTCTCAGTTGGAAAACAGCACCCCTTCTCCAGACACCCAGCTCCTCCCCTGGGATCCTCTCACTGCCCCATTACATGAAAACTGAAGGGCTAATGGCTGGAAAAATATGGGCCTGCTGGGACCATACTGCAGCCCACAGCGGGCATTCATTCTGATGGTCAGTTTTCATGCCATATTGGTTGTTAAATATTATTTTGGGTACATTTGCATCCTGCATGTATTCAAAATATATGGGTACAACATTCCCATTCATTGTGTGTGTAGGTTGGCTGTTCAGTCCAGTTTAGGTTTGAAGTATAGACTCAAAGTTGGTAAATAATTTAAGGTGCCTATCAGCCTTTCAGCAAATGAGTGAAATAGCTTCTTCCCTTTGAGGAGTGGGAAGGCAGGAACATGAGGACAGGTTTACAGCCCTCACATTCTGGGTTGCTCTCCCATATGTCAGTAGCTGTAAGTTCTGTGAGCAAACATATGCTGTCTGAAACACTCCATATTAATAGCCAGCTTTGCCTCTTATATGTATTTAGACAATAGGTCACCACCCCCCTGAAAAACTGGAAAAAAAGTTTAAATTATCATCTTTGGCATTTAATACATTTCGAGATCATTGGATCCGATTCTTTTCCTATGACTCCCTTTATACTTCCTGAACCAACATTAATTTGCCCTTTAAGGCACATGACAAGGAGAGGGAAAGAAGTATAGAGCATCTAGTAATTTATTCATAAAGTTCCAGCCACTGCTGGTTTTAAAAGGCAGATCTGTTAGCTTCTTATTTCAAGGTCCCCCTCTCTACTCTCTTTTTAAAGTTAATATGCTATTTCTATGAGGCTGAGAAGGAACAATTTTTAGATTATATTTCAAGCTAAATTCTCAAGTTTCCGAACTGACTTTCAGAATTTATGCTATTAGTCTTTCAAATATCATTTTTCCTAAATAATCAGAGTGCCTTTCATCTTTTGGCATTGACACCCTTAGCTTATCTGCTAGTTTTTCTCACGGTAGCAAGATGGCTGTGGGAACTGTTGGCATTACATCTTCACAAACCAAAGTAAAGAGATAAGAAACATTTCCCAGAAGTCATTTTAGCAGACTTATCCTATATGTCATTGGTCCAGTATTGGGTCTTCCTAAGTTGATCATTGGAAAGGAAGAAGGAATCCCTATGATTAGCTAAGATGAATCAAGATGTACTCACTGCATCTAAGGCTGGGGCCAACCTGGCCTGAGCATTTAGCTTCTTGAAGAATTTTGTTCTGTTAGCAAGGAAGAAGATGCAAATGGCTGTTGAGTAAGAAATTATTAGCATCTACTATAAAGAACAGCCCTGTGGGATAGACATATTTATTTTTCCCAGTTTATAGTTGAGTGGACTGTGATTTGACATGTTAAGCGATGTGCCCAAGGACTAGAAGTGATCTGTGGTGAAGCTGTGATTTAAACCAAAGTCTGTCTGGCACTTAATGCAAGCTGCACCTGACCACCACGCTCTCCTGATTTCTAGGTCATGTACTGCATTCACTAAAGATGTTGGCCTCTGTCTCACAGCCCTCTTCACCAAAATCCCTATTAGCACCCAGGGGGATTTCAATATTTGTGTAGGTGACTCATCTAATCCTAGCCTCAATATTTCCTGACCCCACCTTCAAAGGCCTTTGCTTCTGCCTCATTGTAGCCTCTCACTCGCTGGGCCTTACCTCCAGGAACTACCCCAATGTTGAATCTTGAATTCTAACCACAGCCCCTTTTCCTTCCAGCCTGCCCCTCCTGGCCTTACTTACATTATACCTCTTCCTTAAGATCCCACGGTCCTCCAACCTCTCTTCTATCTGGAATATCCATTAGAATTTATAAACTTGAAAGTGTCCGAAGGCTCCATTCAAACCCCCTCCTCTGGAAGAGAAGGAAATGAGGATCAGAATGCTGACATACCTGACCTGAGGTCCCATGGCTGGAAATGGCAATGCCAGGACTGGACCACTGGGCCTGCCTAGGCTCTAAGTCTAGGCCAACGTTTTGTTTTGTGTTCCCTATTCTGTCCCTTTAGGTTGAGTCTTTCCTTCTAGTAAAGATTTTAAAATATTCTAGGTTGGAACAATATTTTAGGATATTAGCCATTTATACTCAAGTATAATATACTTTATATTTTTAAAAGATTTTGCAGTACATTTTGCTAATATCAGGAAAAGACCATAGTGATGAGAATCCTCTAAGATTTAAAACAAACAAACAAAAAAACCTTCTTGCAGATTTCCCTGCTGACAGGAAGTAGGCAATTGAATGGGCGGAGACAGGCAAGTAAGTGCTCACACGTGGAAAATTTACAGGACAAATAGTTAACAGCTGAAGTCCTCTAAAGTTCACTTCAAAATGGATGTTTTCATGGATTAAATTGTTTTAAAATAAAGACAAAGGCTCAGGAACAAGGTGATCTTGCATTTTCTGTAGTACTAGTAGCTGACCTCTGGAAGGCATTGCTTAGATTTCTACTTTGAAATTAAAACAAACAAGCAAACAAATAGCCTACATTCCAATATGAAAATATTCAATATTACTGTACTCCCACAAAACAGGATTTCCTGGGTTATAACTGCTTAATTTTGTTGATCTGAAATTATGGATTTAGACAGTCTGGAGATGAGACTTTAGTATTTCCGAATGCATGCAAATGCTGCTGTTTCATAATGCACTAGGTGGGTCTCCTTAACTGTGTTTACTGGCTTGATCAGACTCATATTGCCTCACACAGTGGTAACCACCTACACCGAAATTAGTTTCAAGGAAACATGAAAGTGTTGATTAACAAAAGAGTGATAAGGTGTTGAGAGTCCAAAAACTCCCAGCTTTGGTTTAATTTATGTTGACTATGACACACCTTGTCAGTCAAATGTTACCTGTGTAATCAGCAGTCTTCTTGTTTGGTGTGAGGTGAAAGGATTTTAGATTCCTTTTTGTCTTCAAGAAACTTCCTAAGTATCCATTGCAGTTCTTAGACTAGGAACAAAGACAATCCTGATAATTTAAAATATCTGTTTAAATTTTATTTAATTACTATGGCCTGGGAACAAATTCTCATCCTGGCTTCATTTACTGTCGTCACCTCACCCCACTGAGAAAAAGAGGAAGGAAGGAGGGAGAGACTAATGTGGAAAGAGATATAAAAAAATTATCATTTTTTTATTGCTCTGCCTTTTGGTTTATTTCCTTTTCTTTCATTCATTTACAATATATGTATGTCATATAAACCCAAATTCATAATATAATTTATAACATTTGTATTATATTTTAGACATTTGAATCCTACAAGAAACAGTTTTATATCTTATCTCTTATGTGTATCATTGACATTTTCCTGTGTGATTAAATGTTCTTTGGAAACATTTCTTTTTAATTTACATGCAATGAGATTTACTCTCTTTGATGTACAGGTCCATGAATGTTGACAAACATATAGATTCAAGTAATTACCACCACAATCAATATGCAGAACAGTTTCCTCACTTGCAAAAACCCCCTCTCACTGCCCTCCATAGTCAGCCCTGCCCTAGTCCTGACAATCCCCCAAACACTGATCTGTTCTCCATTCTTACAGTTTTCCCTTTTCCAGAATGTCATGTACATATTATTAGAATCACAGAGCATGTTGCCTTTTGGCCTGGCTTCTCTCACTTGGCATCATGCATTTGAGTTTCATCCATATTGTTGCCTATATCAATAACAGTTAGTTTTCATTGCTCAGTAGTATTCCATGGTATAGATTTCCTACAGTTAGTTTATCCATTCACCAGCTGAAGGACATTTGAGTTGGTAAGCATGGCTTTTTCTTGTTGAATGATATTCTATCCTACAGGCATACTAAACCTTATGTAAACAGTTTCAGTAAATATGTAAATATTATTGGACATTTTGGGTTTTTCCTCATTACAAATAATCATTAAATGAACATCTTTATACATAAATCTTTGCATACCAAATAATACATGTATATATTATACGGTGTACAAATATCTTAAGCTATCTATCTACAAGCATGCAGTGTGCCCTGCTGGGGATATAGGAAAAACTAGATGATATAAAATATAGTTCTATTAGAATTTTCTAAAAATGTTTGATTATATAGCAAGCAGTCTGGATTTCAGTGCTTTGTGCCATTATAAAAATAAGAAAATAATAACTTCTTCAATTCTTTTTTTTTTTTTTTTTTTTTTTTGAGACAGGGTCTCATTCTGTTGCCTGGACCAGAGTGCAGTGGTGTCATCATAGCTCACTGCAACCTCCAACTCCTGGGCTCAAGTGATCCTCCTGCCACAGCCTCCCAAGTAGCTGGGACTACAGGTGTGTACCACCATGCCTGGCTAAAAACTTCTTTTTAATTGTGGCTGTAAATGCCAGCAGATGACTCGATATCTCACTGAACTTTCACTGTGGATCACAGAGAGGAATGTGGAGAAACTATTTTCAAGACTTCCACACCCTTGTAGGATTGGCCTCAGTGGTAGGCCTGCCAACAGTGCCATTGGTCCGGGACCAAGGACGTGTGTGCTGTTTGGCAAACTGATCTGTGGTCATTCTGAATCTTTTTAGTGTCTGGTGTTTTTTAGTTGTGCCTCTTAACTGTGTGGACATCACACTTCCCTGCTATTCTGTTGCAGAATTTGTCTATCTTTCGATCAGACATTTTGCAGACAGTCCATGCAGGTGGCAGAGGGATGGTCCTAAAAAACCTGGAAGTAAGGAAAGTCAGATTGCTCTTTGAGAATTACGTATAAGAAATAAGTCCAGCATAATTTGGAGCAAAGAGATACATTTAAAGTCACATTAAAATTACAGACAAACTTGAGTTGTGTATGTCCAAGCGATAGGGACAAGAAGTGGATTTATCCAGTCTCCCCGGACAGCATATTCCTGTTGTGGAGATGGACAGGGCAGTCTGTCAGGGTTGATGCTGGCTGCACATTCTGTTCACATAACTAACTCCCCTCATTCTGCTTCCTTTTCCCTGAAGTAAATGTCTCGTGTATTTTGCACTGGTCAGACTGACTTGAATGTGAGATCTCCCTGACAATCACATTTCTCTAGAAGATTTAGTAAATTGGCATCCTGTGTTTCTATCTCATGATCTTTTTAGTTTTGTTAGCATAAGGTAGCATCTCAAAGCCCAAAGAATGCTGGATCAATGATGAATTTCAGAGCTACTATGGTCTGAATGCACCTCCCCAAAATTCATATGTTGAAACCTAATCCCCAGTGTGATAGTATTAAGAGGTAGGGACTTAGTGGGGGTGATTAGATCACGAGAGCAGAGCCCTCATGAATGGGATTGGTGCCCTTAAAAAGCAGACCCAGAGAACCAGCTAGCCCCCTCCACCATGTGAGGACACAGCAAGAAGGCACCATCTGTGAATGAGGAAATGGGCCCTCACCAGACACTGGATCTGCTGGCACCTTGATCTTGAACTTTCCAGCCTGCAGAACTGTGAGAAATAAATGTTTGTTGTTTATAAGCTACTCAGTTAAAGGTAACTTCTTGTAGTAGCCTGCATGATCTGAGACAGGAGCCTGTAAGTGTGAGGTTATCTCCTGGAAAGAAGTGAATTCACACATTGAGATAAATGTCTCCTCATGAGGAACTTCTGGGCACCGCCTGACCTGTCTTCTGCGTGCACTGCCTCTCAACAGCCTCAGGAGGAGATGACATTGCCACTGTGTTCTTTCCCTTGGGGATTCCTTCAAACCCTTCATTTGGCAGTCATTACTCTTCCAGGAAGGCCTTGTGGGGCCCAGCTCCACGGATGGATCATGGCCCCATCCTACAACAGAAGAAAGAATGTGACTATATCTTAATTGGACAGAGAGGAAAAAGCAACCGTCAACCTAAAGGGAAATCCATTGCTCTGGTAATACATAGGAGTAAGCAATTGTAGCCCTTTTTCCTGGCAGTTTTATGCACATAGATAATAAGTAGACCTTTGTTCCTTTATAGAACGCTTTATTTCAAAAAACTCATCAACTTCAAGATTTCTCATTTAACCCTCAGGTTTTCTTGCCTAATCTAATTCCATAATGGTCACACTAAGTTCGTCTTTAGAGCTAAGAAATTCAAATATGAAATGCCCTTTTATTAAAAAAAAATTGTGACAGAGACCTTTGTGAATTGTCTTTATTTCATTAAAATTTGTCATCCCAATTTAATTTTTTGTATGTGACCAGAAAATGTTTCAAAATATTAAAATGCTCAAGTTAGTGTCAAATTTTCAAATGTGAAGTCAACATAAGCTTCATACCACTTGGTTACTTATGTTAATGTTGCCTTAATAATACAAAGCACTTAAAAGAGCAATATGTTTATTTTAGGTAAAAGTATATTTTTAAAATAAAGAGGCCTAGGTGTGCATGTCATCTGAAGCATGATGCCCACGTGGATCACACTCTGATTTCGAAAGTTTGGAGTTGCTCCTGACCTGTCAATCATTAACCGTTGTTCTTTTAACTACCAAGAAGACTATGTTATGTAACAGGCTGTCCCTGACTACTGAAATGATTACTTTGGGGGTGGTAGATGGGAAAGCTTTTTAAAAATATATGAATCTACTGAATTCAGATAAAAGCACTTTGTAACATTTCAAGGTCTAGTGTCTCATAGGCCAACTAAATCTGTGCAAATTCATTTAATAATCAGAGAAAAGAAGTGGACTGTTACTAAACCAGCAGAACGCGAGCAGCACTTCTGATGATCTGCCCGGTGTCAAGCATTGCTGGAGATACAGAGGATCTTCAAGTACTTTAGGAAAAAAGGGCTCATGGAACAGACGGGACCGCTGTGGCCTCTACTGGCTGTAAGAACAGTGGTAGCCCGCCAGTCACGGCGCTGTGCATTCTGGGCTGTTTCATTCCTCTGCAGGTGGGGAATGTCCCGGTCCTGAGCCATCCCCAAACTCTCCATTTGCTCTCAGCACAGTGACTGGAGAAAACGAATGAAGAATGAGAGGAAAGAGATGCATAGAGACTGAACACTATGGTACTTCCATTTCCTCCTACAGAACTGCCAGAAATAAATCTTCAGGGATTAGAGACTTTTCTATAACTTTCTTCAAAAGACTGGCTGATTAATCAACGATGTGTAGGTTCCTGGCCATCACAATCCAACGGCCACCCTGTCGTTCAGTTTAGGCTGCTCTTTCCCCCATCCCCTCCTCCCTTCTCATCTCCTTGTGCCGGTAAAGGAACCAGATCAACTCTTGTGACTGCATGGGCTGATCGATTCTAACAACTAGTTAATACAGCTTATAAAAATAGCCACACTGGTCTTGTGGGCAAAGGTTAGATTTCAAGGAAGATGAGTAGTGGTCTGAGTCAGCCACTTGTGAAATTCAAGCAGGCAGGGAGGGTGATAAAAAGGAAAGAGAATTGTTGGTGACCAACACATTCCCAGATAGCACACACCCCACTGAGGAAAGGGAGACAGAAGTAAACAAGTAAGCAGGAAAAGTGCCAGTGGGTTTTTAAAGAAATTAATTTCATCTGACATTACATTTTACAAGATTATGTTGACCTAAATTTGCTGAAAGATTAATAGAACAATTAATTTAATGACTTTTAAATACAACAAGTAACATGGAGATTAGAGCAGTATAAGTTGTCCTTAAAAATCCTTGCTATTCCTGGAATTTGATTTTTTAAATAATTTTTTTAACCTCACAGGCCTTTGGGAGAGTCTGTGGCTGGACAAACGCATGGATTCAATTCCAAAGCTAGAAGAAGAGATTTTATTTTCTGTTGGGGTTTCTGTCTAGCCAGTAGATTTTAACCACAATTCATGTGTGATAATGGCTAGTTATCCTTCATCTATTTAATACCCATTTAGTTTAAAGATCAGAATGCTGTATTTTTAAGAAATAAAAGGAGTCAATTTTGTTGAACACTACTGTTTTTTTTTTTTTTTCCACACAACTGAGTATATACAATCATGCATGCCTGTGGCTGTCTTGTGGATGGATACCCCTGATTAGCATCCTGCCAAAAAGTGTGGGAGGCAGACCGACAAAGATTAAACAATACTTGAAAAAGTGGCCAGCATTAAAGTGGCATATTCATTACCAAAAGTGGAGAAAATATGTTTGTATATTCATGCCAAAGGCTCTTCAGACTCACTGATTAGCTTTGGTAATTAATTGGTTGATGGGTGATGTTAATGCCTCTTTGGCACTTTTTACTACTCATAGTATTAAATACTGGCAGTAAGTAATCAATACTTATAGAGTAGGTCTGAGAGGAAACCGCATTTCAGCTGGGTGGGAAGAAGTAGGAATGGGGGAAACATGCCTCAATTTCTTTACTTGCTTCAATTTCTTTATTGATACTATCAGGAATGGACAACTAGTTTACCAAAAACATCACTACTCCAAAGCATCCCTCCTCTCAAGCAGCGCACAACTCACAGTGTTTCAGGACTCACAGAGCAATTTCACTGACCTCGACACCCCAGCACCAACCTGGGAGGCTTCACAGGGAGGAAACTGAAGCACCTATTCTGAAGTGCTGCTCCCAAGAGAACATGGAGCCAGCAAGGGGTAGAGACTGGGTTTAAATCCAAGTCTTCTCCAGATCCCAAGCCCTCTCTGCCACATCACGTGGTATATCCCGATTGAGTAGCTCTCAATCCTCAACAAATGGAAATAAGGCAATGTGCAATCTTGGACTATAAATGAAGTCTTCTTCCTAAGGCCTGTAGGCATCTATTATAGTCATTTTATTGAAGAGACCTTTTAAGATAAAAAAAAAAAATTCTTAAAGCTGCCAGTTATTATTCACACAGAAAAAAAAGATTTATAGATTTACATGGAAAAATAAGACTTATTCCAGAATAACTTAAAAAATTTTCAAAATAATGTATGTACGTACATGTGCATATATAGTATGATAATGCTATATAATGATAATATATCATAATTATAATTATATTATCATCATAATAATGTACATTATGTATAATTATGTGTGTATATATAATATGTACACACACACACACACATATGAGAGCTGCCCAAGAAAAGCCATTGTTAATATAACGAGACCAGTTTCATGGCTGGATACTTTCTGGGGAGCCCTCTTATATATACACATATATATTTAAAAACATCCTGAATGCTACTTTTAGAATCAGAAAGACTTAAACATATGAATAAAATAAAGCTTGAAAATATGAGAGATTCTGTGAGAAAAGAGATGGTTAGATCCTTTGGAATTAGACTGGAGAAATGATGATAATCATATGGGGAATAGAAAGGACACAGTGACACCTAGTCTTCTCATACCCGAGGACATCAGTGAATAAGGCCCAGAGCTTTGCTTTGTGTATTTCAGGCTCTTATTGGGACAGTATTATAAATCATTGAAAAAAAATTTGTTTTCTTTAAAGAAGAAAGCAAACTAATGTCAGGTTTTCACCTAGAGAGAACACACACATACACTCATACACGCACACACACACATACACACACACACCCCTACTCGTAGATCCTATTGGGAATGAATTTGGTAGACAGAGCATCCTGTTAGGTCATTCTCTTTAAAAATCAATTCATGCTTGGGACTGGGACTTGGGGGGAAGGGGGGGCAAGGGCATCATACGTAACCTAAACACCTGTACCCCTATAAACAACAAACAATAAAAAAAAAAATCAATTCAATACCTAGTACATAGTAGATGCTTGTTACGTATTTCTTGGATAAATGATTGATACAGGATGAATTGAAGAGAGGAGAGAAAGGAGACTGTGAGGCCAGGCAGATGACTGTTGCACCATCCAGCAAGAGGTAATGAAGACTTATTTGGGGGCCAGGAGAAGAAGAGAGTGGATAGCAGGGCCTCCATACAGGTACAGTTAACTCCCACGTTGAATATTCAGCAGCTTCCCACAATCTAGAGAAACTATTAAAGACTTTGCATTAACGTTTTTTGTCTACTTCTCAGCCCACACCCATTCTCTATGCAAAGGTTTGTTCCCTCTTAATTATCTGGGAAGTAAACAAACCTGAAACACTTAAATAATTAAAATGAATTATACTCCAATAACATTGGAGGCGATTTATATACTCTTCATAATATATTTTACAGATAAAATATTCATTTCATATAGTCATGAATTCATATTTTAAAAAGACATCTCCCGAAAACAAAAGGAAAAGAAATATCAGACTGTCACCTACATGAATTCTGAAGGTACCCATATTTGCCCATTACATTTTGCTACTCTGAAATCGCAGGGAGAATGACTCCTAAGAAGTTCAAGCCTTCTTGTTTGTGACCATTTCTTGGGTTAGTCAGAAACAGAAGCTGCTTCTATAAATAGTATGTCTCAGTTCTCTTTGAACTTGGGGACAGATGCGAAACAGAGCTCTTGGTTCCCTCTGTAGTGTCACTTCTATATACAGAATTCTTGAATTTTTGCTAGGATTTGTCCTCGAAGATTCCATTAGCTTCATCTGTTGGTGCTATGGACTAGTTTGGGTAGAGGAGGTAGAGGCTAAAAGGAAAAAGAGGTCACCTACAGTCGTAGTGCAGACTCTAAGGAGTTCAGAGGGAGTTTAAGAAATTGGAACACATGTTAATTCAGTTCAGTGATGGTGTATGTGTTTATTGATGGGTCTTTCAAAAATTCTTATGTTCAGTTGTTGTCATAAGATTTATAAAACTTCAGCTGTGAGCATTTGACTTGTTTTAGTCAGCATTTCTGCTTTTGATGAATCCTAAATGGATAAAGTACGTCGGCTCCAGTCTCAGGAGCACCAGCACAAAGAACTGTCATCTTTATTCCCTGTTATTTCTTATGCATGCCTTATTAGCTGCTGGTTAGAGCTGCTAAGAAAGAATGACATTCTAGAGATAGGATTTGTATCAGGCAGAAGTATCTGGTGGAGTATCACGTTTGGAGTAAAGGATTGTAGTGTGAAGAAAGCAAGCTAAGGACTGTCAGAGCTACATAAGGATATTTTTTAACTGTGGCTCATGTGCAGCAGTTAAAAAAGTATGTCAGTGTTCCTTCCACTCAGGCGACCTGATATGTAATGTTATTCACTTCAAAGTTGAAAATGACCGTGTCGATGTTCTGCTTTTATTTTGAGGATTTCAACTTTTTCTTTTCCCGTAGGCCCACATAAGTGAGCCATCGCCATGGGGAGGGTGGAAAGGTGGAGGTGGAGGTGGAGGTGAACTCTCCACCTGTGGAAAGAAAACATCTGAAATATGCGGGAATGCAGCACCTGCACAGGTCTTGTGGAGTCAAAGATTGCAAACAATTCCTCTTAAGGGCACTAAGGACTAGCCAGAGTGACTCTCTGCCGCCTTTGAGGTCCACATGCATTCCAGGTTCTACAAACAGAGTTCCAACAAGTTCTGCCAGATGCCTTGTCCTGGCAGCTTTTCCTCTTATTATTCCTCTTGACTGCGAAAGAGGAACTCCCCATTGCCACGGGCAGGTCAGTGGCTGGTGTAATCAACAAATCAATCAAACAAGCAGCAATTGGCTCATAGGAATTGGCCTCATAGTGGAGGCTCCTGTGGGGATTACATTCAGACAAACCTGCCAAGGGCACATCGAGAAGGATTTGTACTAGGCCATTTTATTGTTCTTAGCTCCTTGTCATTTCTCTATGAAACCTGCATGGCTTATGTTTGACAAGGCAGTGTACATTTAGGGTATTCTGTGTGAACTCTCCCTCTCTGCATTCCTAAAGGCTGAAATGATTAAGGCCCATATGTAGCAAGCTTTTTCTACATTGTGAAGCAATTAAGGTAAGGGTGGTGATATGCAGTCCTTGTGCCACTCTTCCCTGCCTATACCCATGGTGGCTGCCATTCATCCATCATGAAGTTACCGCTAAGCTCAGCTACCAAGCTTTCTCCGTCCAACACTCCAGGAAGTCTACTGGCACTAATATGTGAAATGAAACCTATTTGCCTAGATTAGGGAGCTCCAGTTCAGAGCTGCCCCAGAAGGGTTACCCTGAGAAAGCTGTATTTAGCACAGGATTCCTTAGCTGACCTCTGGCTTTCCCTGGAGAGAAAACTGAACCTCAGAGTGGTTCAAAAACTAACCCTGCCTTCAGGAAATGTCAGGACAAGCAATGATGACCATCCTGGTCTCATCCTAGTTTGTATTAATCATAAATCTGGATTTTTTTGCCAGAGAAGAAAAATGTCAACCTTACCTTTATTCTGGTTTTACGGTCTCATTGTAGACTGTGCCATCACACAGTCTGTAATTTTTATTTTAGTGAAAAAATGACCCTTTTCAACTAGTACTTCAGTAATGAAGTGAAAATTACTTTAGGAGACTTCCTCTTATCTGAGAGTAATCGGATTTATGCAAGCAGGAGTAATAGAAGGAGAAATTATGTGTATAAAGTATTTTGTTGAGTTAACAGCATTCATTCAACACATTAAGTGCAGGCACTGTTTTACCTGAAGGCCAACAGAGAATAGCACACAGGTCCTGCTTTTGAGGGGAAGGGTGACACACAACCAGCAGCCACACCAGTGTGTAACTCCCAGGCAATGTGAATGATATGCACAATAACAGATGAACCAGGCGCTATGAGAGCACAAAGAAGGAAGTGCCTGTCACAGGGAGCTCAGGGAAGCTTCGCAGGAGAGATGAAGCTGTTTCACATACATTATTGTCTGTCTTATGTCAGACGTTCTCTAACTACTCAAACAACCCAAGCTGTGTGTAACAAAATCAGTGGCTTTTAAAGTTTGCACTGGGTTCTCTAAAAGCTTATTGCTGCGTAGTATAGAGAGCTCCATGGAGCACGCTCCCCCACTGTGTGCACTCTGATCCTGGCTCAATGCTACACTGAGCCCTCTTGACAACCTCCAGATCAAGTTTGTTTTTCGGTTTTGGTTTTGGCTTTCAGCATACGCTGTATTCTCTTTCAAGTGTCATGTACTCGGGTGGTGCTGTGGCCTGGTCCAAATACTGAGGACACCACTGGTTCTGTAAATGGTTGAAGTGTTACTGGGAGCCTGTAGGGAATAAATCAGGTAGCTGTCTCAGTTGGCCTTTGCTCTTGGAATGGTTCGGCTTCTCGTGATTGCAAGCTAATGAAGCCATCCAGGTTAAGCTCTGGCAGTCAGATCTGGAAAGCCTCAGAAGCCACTGAGATGATCTTTGCAGAGCTCTCACTGGTCCAGCCAGGGAGAGACTCCTGATTTAGTAGTTTCTACTTTGGGTGAGGACACAGGTCTCCAGTCAAATATCCAGTGTGGCAATGCAGTCATTTTATGTGTGAAGTTAGCGTCGGCAGGTGCTCAAGTGTGAAGCCCAGCTACGGAGGAAGGGATTCCACTGGGCAGCACAGGCTGTCCCGAGGCCAAGGGCAGCTGGCAGGTTATAATTTCAAGGCTTTTCACAATTGCATATTTTTGAACCACTTATTTTTCTGTTTTAAAGCAATGCACAAAGTTAAGGGGCTTTTTGGTCATTGCCACAGCCTGGAGGAACTCCTGTGGCCTGAGCATTTTTATTTGAGGGCTTCTGTTTGCTCAGAATTATCTAGCCCTGCAGGTGGATTTGATGATCTTTACTCCAGGATCGAAAGGAGACTAGTATTTGTGCTTTGCCATTTGCTAAAGCCTACTTAACATGGGAGCCACTCAGTAGACCTGTTTTGTAGTATTGATATATCCTGCAGAAAGATTTATAACTGGACTCTGAAGACCTGGATCTAAGCCTTGAGCTCTGCCAAGTATAATATCAGCTGTGTGCCTTAGGGCAAGTGATTTAACCTCTCTGAAACTCAGTTTATTCATCTTGGGAAATGGTCCCTGGCTATAGAAAATAGAAAGATGAGTTTTATTGGTTATTGCCCCAAATTAAAAGTGGTTTCAACAGAGGTATTTTTGCCATCTAGCTAATTATTAATGGATCATGGGCAACTGCTTTAAACCCTCCTTGTAAGTTTTGGAAGAGCAGTTTTCCAAATTG
This sequence comes from Indri indri, assembly GCA_004363605.1. NCBI lineage: Eukaryota > Metazoa > Chordata > Mammalia > Primates > Indriidae > Indri > Indri indri. The sequence goes on from RJWJ010008818.1 coordinate 17,927, forward strand.
TTTTGCTTTTCCAACATGTACATAACAGTTTATCTCCTTTAATCATTTAAGAGAACATTTTGCAACTAATTATTCCTGGGGGAGTTGGTAGAAACCTATGCTGTATGACATGACTTATCTCAAAGGTGCATCCCTGATAGATTTGTTTAGCCACTGGGCTAGGCATTAAGCTGGATCTGAGGACACTGGCACTGTCCTCAAGGACTTTGCAGTCTTGAGAGGGAAAGTGCCAAGTGAACATGAAACGGTGATAGAGTATAATAAATGTGTGACAGATTCTTCCATAGGGTGCCAAGAGAGGCAACCAGAAAATATGTGCCTCCTGTTGGATGTTCAAAACTCCGTCTCAGAAGTAGCCTTGCAAAAAATTGAACTTAGGAGGTAGAGGAATGAGTTAATGACACCCCAGGAATGCAATCAACAAAATTCATATGGTAGGAAACTCTACAGGACAAAACACTCTATTTCTTCAACAACGACAACAACAAACATAACAATGAATTGCAAGGAGGAAAAAAGATGGACAGGGCGCCTGAAGATTTAAGAGATTTAAGAGCTTATTAACAATTAAAATGTGTGAAAACTTATTTGGACCCGGATTCAAATTAACCATTAAAAATAAAAAAGAGTGTTGTAAGAAAATTGGGGAAATACAAGCAGTGATGAGAAAATCGATACCAGTGAATTATTGTTAATGCAAAATTAGCAAAAGATAATTTATTATAAGACTCCAGGGCTGTTTCATGGAAATCTTCAGAAGAAATCTACCCTGATTTCAGCAAGGGGCTGAAGCCAGGAACTGGACCTGCGTTGCTCAGTCCTTTGTCCTGATGAGTCTTCTCACAAGGGTTTCATTCTCTCTAAGGACTGGCATGGAATACAGCCTCCCCATAGTCCTGTCCTCCAGAATGTAGATTAAAGCTACACATGTCAGACTAAAAATATTCCAAAGTGTTATAAATTCCCAGAAAAGGCAACCTAATTGCATTTCCAATCTAACCAACTATAACCAGTGAGCAGAATAAAAAAGCAGAAACGAGTAACTGGAGCCCCCACAGATTTGGATGGAGAGGGAAACGGTGGTGAGGGAGGCTGGGAACAAATTTCAATAGATTTCCACTAAAGATTTAAATGTGAGAGTAGACCATGATCAGACAGCTATGTGGTTGAAAAGGGAGGAGTATTTCAATAACCGTTAGATAACTGTGAGTATCCTTTGACACTACAACAAAACTTAAATGATATTTTCTTTAAGATTATTTGTAAAATAGAATATTAAATTATACTCATGAATATTTTATGCACTTTAAAACCCATTGGACTATCTTTAAAATAAAAACATGAAAGTACTAAAATAATATACAACTAAATACTTTGATAAATTTGGGGAAGAGCATTCCAAGAATGACATTAAAATGGAAAGCTTTTCAATAGCAGGAAACACTTTAAACAAGAGACAAATGACATACTAGAAAAAAAATTTGCAACATACACAGCTAAAGAGTTGATACTTTCAATATATAATGAACCACTACAAATTAATGCATAAGAAAATACACATTCAAATAGAAACACAGATAAAGGCTGTAATTAGGCAGCTGACCGCAGATGAAATTCAAATGGCAGATAACCATTAAAAATTTTTCAAATTGAATAACATTCTTTAAAATGTAAATTAAAGCTATGAGGTACCACTTTTTACTCAGTCTAAAAAATAAATGAAAAGGAATGATTATACCGTGTTGGTGTGGGTGTGGACAGATAAGAACTGTCATATACTTGTTGGGGACTATATTAGTTTCATGTTGCAACTGTGACAATTTACCCCATAATTCATGGCTTAAAGAAACACAAATTTATTCTCTTATAGCTCTGGAGCTCAGAAGTCTAAAATGGATTGGTAGGGCTGAGTTTTTTCTAGAGGCTGTAGGGGAGAATTGGTTTCCTTGCCTTTGCCAAGATATAGAATCTACCCTGATTCCTGGCTTGTGTCTGCCCCATCACTCTAACCTGTTTTCCTGGTCACTTGTTCTCTGACTCTGACCCTTCTCCCTCCCTCTTGTAAGAAACCCTGTGATTACACTGGGCCCACGCAGATAATATGGAATAATCTCCCCATCTCAAAATGCTTAATTTGATCACACCTTCAAAGTCCCTTTTAGAATGTAAGGTCACATGTTCACGGGTTCTGAGGATTAGGATGTGGACATCTTTGGGTGAGGGGGATCATTATTCAGCCTGCCACAGGACTAAAGTTGTATAAACATTCTAGGGGAAAATGCAAAAATATGTATCGACATCCTTATAAAGTACATCTTTGACCCAGTAAATCAACTTCTAGGAATATATCCTAAATAACAAACAAGCACACAAAGAACAGGATCTGTCTGCAGCATTGTGTTAATAGAAAAACTTGGAAATGTTCTAAATAAAAGGCAGAATTTTGGTTAAATACATTATACCTCATCTAAGTAGAGGACTAACTACCATACAGCCATGACTCGCAATGAGCTGATTTATCATCGTCGACATGGAAAATCTGTTGTTAAATGAAAACTCCAGGTAACAAAAGAGTTTACATAGTATGGTTCCAAGGTGGTAAATATATATTATGGATATATTTATGTGTTTATGTGTGCATAATAAATAAGCAAGGATAAACACAAAAATTCTAGTGCAAAATACTGCTCAGTGGGAGGATTTATTACTTTTTCTTTTTGTCGTGGAAAATGTGAGAACTAACTGGGGAAATGTAAAAGGATGAAGGTTTAGCCAAGTTCAGAGGCCATGAATCTGCAGTTAGAACAAGACAGAGCAAGACCCTTGAGCATACTGGCAAGTAGCTGAATCACAGAATCCAGGTTAGAGAAAAAGAAAGAAAAGTCAGGTGAGGTCCAACAAATCAGGAGAAAATGGATGGAATAATAAAGTGTAAGTCTCTTTCGAAAGACTATAATCTGAATTTCTCTGCTGCTCAATTTTTGTAAGAGTTAAAAAATAATATTCACAAAAAATTGTTAGGAGATTATGAAGTCCTCCATTTCTCTTCTCGAAGTTTCTCCTCAATAAAGTCAAACAAGTAGAAAGAACTCTGTGCTAAATCTAATTGTTTGGCGCCCTTTGGAATCATTTTTCCTAAAAGGCACCAGTGCCCTGGCTTCAGCCTCCATAAGCAATGCAGACGGAAAGAGCCATACAAAACTCACGATTACATTCACGGAGGAACCTCTACCTGAGTTTAAAAACGTGGTTTCTACTAAACAACTGGTATCTTGTATGCAGGGGGTGAATTTGGTCATGTTTCCTTCTTTAGCTGCTAGAAACCTGAGAGCAAAACTTGTGGACACTTTTGTAACTGCGTCTGACCCAACAGCGTAACGTTTTCACTGTCTCCCATGTGCTGTTCTGTATTTTTATTTTTCCTTTCCCCTGATTTCTTTCCCTACATTAATTTTCTAGAAATTCTACCTCTTTATTTTATTTAACATACTTTTATTTTGTTAAAAAAAAAAGGAAAGAAAAGGTTAATATGTGCCTGGCACTGCTTTACAAATGTTAACTCATTTAACCTTCATAACAGCCCTATGAGAGAGATAATATTATCATCTCATATTTGTATTTTATTTATTATTATTTTATATATTATAAAACATAATATTATGTATTTTGTTATTTTATTAATAATAAAATAATTTTATCATATTATTATTTTATCATAACATCCTGGGATATCCCACTCCCCCACTACCCCCTCCCAGACACTGGAATCATTCTAGAATAATCTGTAACATTCCCTCTGTCCCCCTACAGGGTGTTCTCAAGTCTCTCAATCTACAACAGAGTAGTCCCTAAATCACATGGCAATTTTTCCTGTTTTGGTAACCAGGGTGTGCACAGAGGCAAGGCAGCGGCTGGTCTGTTGCAGCAGGTAAGGTCCTGTATTCCTCTGCAGTCGCATATCCCAAACTGATGCCCGTTTAGGCAAATTTTCCCTCTGCTTCCATTCATAGACACAGTTATCTTTCAGACACAAAATGGCCCCCGAGTCCTTAGCGTCCACCCCTCACAGAAGCAGTGCCTTCCACCTTGCCGGCCAGTGGCTCCTTTTTTAGACTCTGAAACACGAAATGTGTGATCATTCACCTTTCTCTGGGCTTGATTGATTATGGGAATACAATGGTGGTGGTGGAGAGGGGTAAGGAGTAGGTGTAATGTTTCACACCTCAACAGTATTCTCTCTCTCTTACACACTCGCACACACACACACACACACACACACATGCACGCAAACTGGAAGGTCATCTTATCACAGATTGTCAGCCCTGTATTCACCCTTCCATGAACCCAGTCGCTGGGAGGTATTGGGTAAACAAGGAGAGGGGGCAGATTGCTCATTCTGTCACATGTATCATTGCACTGGGAAAATTATTTTAATCGTCATGGTAAGAATTGGTTCTTGTTTCCATATTTGCACAAACTCTTGGTCTACTTAAATGGATATCCAAGGACACTATTAGTCAATATCCAATTTAATAGTTTTATTAAAAAGACAGTAACAAAATAAATTTGAGTCAAATAGATGACTTCATGTAAATGGTATCTCCAATACCTTCAATAACTGGGCACATGATATATGGTGCCATTGTAGTTTTCCTTAAAAAGAGCACCAGAGCAGTTTCATTCTTAGTACCCTGAGATTGCTACATAATAGCTGATAAAATTACATCCCCACTGAGTACTCAATAGCTCATTTCTTACCTTAGATAAATATATTCTTGTTTCATGCATTTTTAAAAAGCCTTTGCTTGAAATTAAAATATGACCAATACGCTAGAGCAGGGATGATTCCTGAGTGTCACTGGAGCTTCCTTGGAAACTCGCTCACATATTATCAATGAAATTTCACTTGAGTATAGATACATTTATAGAGAAAAAGAAAATGCAAATGAGATTGCAATCATAAACACCGTATTTCCTGCTTTTAAAAAATATGTCTCTAGAAGTCCTTTCCTTTTAAAAACAGGTAAATAAGGACATGAACACATACAAACACTAAAGTGCTGGCAAGAAGGACTTCTTGTTTAGTGACATTTTATTTATTTATTTCTCTCTGGTGGAATAAACTCCAACTTGGATGGTTAAACACTAAAGCAAGAACCAGGATAGAGAAAAAAATTAAAGAGACTTTGTATAGATGAGAGAAGGTCATGAAAGTTGCTCCCAATAAAAAAGTCTTCCTGCTGGAGTTGGGATCCGTGCTTTGAGGGTGATTTTCTGTATGTGGAATAAGAGCTGGAATTTTTCTGGGGCAGACCTTCTTTTGTTCCAGAGGGGACCACATCTGTGAGTCAGTTTTGTCAGAGATCTAGAAGGCTCTTTATTGTTTAGGGGGAAAGTCCCATGGAAAGTCCCAAACCAATAAAATAATGCTATTGCAGAGGTTTTGGGGTGACATGCTGAACACTTTTCTTAGTGATGTACCTTGGCATGTATTTTTGGCAGGACTAAGCCTTTGCAGAATCAGAGCCACCATGAAGGGGCAAACAGATTGGGCTGTGCTCCGGGACACCTGGCTGAGGGCAGAGAAATCAGCTAGTGCTCTGCTCACCAGTTCCTGAGGTGCTAGTCTTCCCAGAGGAAGGGCATCTCTTTCCAATTTTCACATAAGTGCCTACAGGATAGGGTTCCTGAGAGACATTATACATACCACAGACTGTGCCAAGAAGAAACAGGGCTCTGATCTTATCTTCATCTTTTACTAGACAAAGACTATGAAGAGGAAGTAAATTGGGGTTGGTTTACAAGTATGTGGACTGCCAGATCTCGTTCCATGGTGTGTTAAGACTGAATAACCAAGTTGTCAGGAAATGTGCAGTCAACTGTTGAGAGTGTCTGTCTAAGCAATAGGTGAGGGAGGAGAGGAGAGAGCAGACGACATGCTATGGTGGAGGGCAAGAGTGCTCCTAAGCAAACGATGCTCCTACTAAATAGGAGAGAAAACAGAGCGAGGGCTGGGAAAGGGCTCTCTGGATTTGTAAGAAATTGAACTTGGATTTCAGGTAGGAAGACATGGGCAAAGATCCTTGAAAAATGGCAGAAGTTTGAGGGTCAAGGAGAAAAAAGGTCAACACAAGGTGACCCATGAAAGGGCAAGGATAACGGGCTTAAAAATAGTAGTAGTCAGATTCTCTTTTTTTGCCCACGTTACAATCTGTTCAGTAATCTCCAAGCCTTCCATGAAGTTTTCTGAAAAACCCAAATTTTCATAGCTATGCTTTGGAGAAATAAAAAAGATATTCAGCCCCATGTATGGGGTGCTGTTGTAAGGAGAAGCCCCTGCAGCCTGAAGAAGCTTCTGGAAGTGGAACAACAGTTTGGAGAAAGATCACTGGCTAAAGGGACACATTCAGGAAACATATTAATGGGACATAGAGGCATTCATTGAGGGCTCTTGGCAAGGTGAACCAGGTAATGTGGATTGAATGCAATTGATCAAGTAGGAGCTTGAATTAATTCACTGGTTTTAAAAGAAAGGTTGACTCTGGAAGGCTAAAGGTCATGGGGACATGTAAGATACCCCGGGGAGAACGAATGGCCAGAAGGAAAAGGAACGTGATATTGCTGACTCTGTAGTGCCACAGTCATTTTTCTCTTAGCCTTTAAAAGGAAAAGCTGACAATTCCATTCTTATAAAGGGAAAAGCATTTCACTGGGTATAATCTCATTTTCATTTCCTTTTTGGTGTAATTGAAATACTGATTATAAACATTTATGAAGAAAAACTCATATTTGGATTCTTTAAGAATTAGTTTTAAAAATCAAAATATAATCTTCCAAAACACATGCAAAGACAGAAAAATGATTTTGTAATCTTTTCTTTATCACTCTTGATATTAACTACCCATTTTACTATCTTCCAGTCATCTTAACTCAGATTCATTCAAAACACCCAAATTGTCTGTAATTTAAAAAATAAAATAAAATAAAAATCCCACTTTAGGAACTTTCATATTGTTTTATTTTAAATAAAACTGCATGCTACTTCCAGATGGTTGGGTCTAACCCAACCAGAAAAAGCCATGTCGAAATAATGGCATAAAGTCAGAGGAAAATAAATAAGATATAAAAGCAAGAAGAAAATTTATTAGAATTACTGATACATAATTTTCCTGGAATGCTAATAATCTAAAGTAATCTAAGGAAATGTTTCCTTTGGAACTTACAATTTAATGTTAATCTAATTATGTTGATGTGAAGTGTTGAAACTGAGTCAATAAAAGAAACATCTGTGGCCGGGCACGGTGGCTCACGCCTGTAATCCTAGCACTCTGGGAGGCCGAGGCGGGCGGATCGTCCTGAGCTCAGGAGTTTGAGACCAGCCTGAGCAAGAGCGAGACCCCGTCTCTACCAAAAATAGAAAGAAATTAATTGGACAGCTAAAAATATACATAAAGAAAAAATTAGCCAGGCATGGTGGCACATGCCTGTAGTCCCAGCTACTCGAGAGGCTGAGACAGTAGGATTGCTCCGGCCCAGGAGTTTGAGGTTGCTGTGAGCTAGGCTGACGCCACGGCACTCGCCCCAGGCAAGAGAGTGAGACTCTGTCTCAAAAAAAAAAAAAAAAAAACATCTGTGATGAAGTCATGTGTTTACTATTTCCATTGTAATTCAACAATGTGCAGTTTCACTCTATGACACCACAGCCAAGTGGCAACCACTCATTTCTATTTATCTTCAACATCATGATTTAATGTAAATTGCAGATTTTAGGCAAGCTAATATTTTTAGTAAATGAGAATTGGTGTTAAGCAAGACAACAGTAAAGCCACCAAAAGTTACATGCAAATCAGTTCATTAATGAGAACTTATTAAGTTCTTTTGTGGGAGGACACAGAACGAGAGCTGGAGTTGAAGATTTGAGTAGGACATATGTCATGCCTCATAATATCAGATTTGTTTAATCTGATATTAAACAAATAAATGTTAACAAGTTACACAAAAGTGTATGGGTGGCCCAGATGTGTGTAGCATGGAAGAAGAAGCCTTAGTGAAGTGTGGGACAACCTCGAGTGTCCTAATATATATGTGACTGGAGTCTCTAAAAGAGAAGGGGAGAAATATTTGAAGAAATAGTGTCAGATTTTCCCCCAAATTTAATGAAACTATAAACACAAAGATTCAAGGCATTTAACAAATCACGAGCACAAGAAACATGATGAAAACTTCACATGGGCGCATCATAATCAAAACTTTCAATCAAGCAATGATAAAGGGAAAAAGTTGAAAACAGCTGGGAAGGATGGGTGGAGGCATTATATACAGAGATAAGGATGGCAGCAAGTTGCTAGCCAGAAACAATGCAATCAAGCAGACAGTAGAACAACATTTTAAAAATTCTGAGGGGTGGGAAACCCTATCCACTGTGTATAATTCTATATCCAGGGAAATATCTTTCAAAAATGAAGGCAAAATAAATTTTCAGACATACGAAGCTGAAATAATGTATCACCAAGAGATCTGCACAATAAGAAATGTTAAAAAAAAAAAAGTCCTTCAGGCAGAGAAAAAATCATACCAGAGGACTGGATCTATGCAAAAGACTAAAGTCCCAGAAATAATAAATATGTGGATAATAGCAATATTTCTCTTATTAATTAAATCTCCTCAAAAGATAAGTAACTATTTAAAGAAAATAATAACAATGTATTGTTGGAGGGTTATAAAACATGTATTATGAAAATAATAATACAAAAGAAGGGAAGGGAGAAATAGAAGTATACAGTTGTATTTTTCTTATACTTTACATGAAGTGGTATAATATCACTTAAGGATAAACTGTGGTAAGTTAAATTTGTATACTATAAACCCTAAGGCAACACTTAAACTACAATAAGAAGGTATTATCTAGCAAGAGAGATAAAATTGAATCATTAATTTTAAAATTCATTGAAAATAAGACAGAAAAAAGGGTGAAAAAGAACAAATGGGACAAATAATAAAAACAAGATGATAGATTTAGACACAACCACATCAATAACCACATTACATTTAAATGGTATACACAACCCAATTAAAAGGCAGAGATTCTCAGATTGGATTAAAACAGCAAAACTCAAGTATATACTGCCTATTAAATATAGAGACACAGACAAGGTAACAGCAAAAAGATGGGGAAAAATACACCATGTTAACACAGTCAAAAGAAAGCTGGAGTGGCTACATTAATACAAGATAGATTTCAGAGGAAATAATATTATTTGGGATAGAGAGGATCATTTCATAATAACAAAGAGGTCAATTTATTAAGAGGGAATAACAATCCTAAACATTTATGCATTAAGAACTGAGCTCCAAAATATTTGAAGCAAAAAACAAAAAAGCTAGAATATAAAGGAAAAATAAAGAAATCCACAATTACAGTCACAGACTTGAGCAACACTACCAATCAACTTTATCTAATTGACATTTGTATAATACTCCACCTATCATCAACAGAACAGACATTCTTTCCAAGTGCACGCAGAACTTTTACCAAAGTATACCATATTCTGGGTCATAAAACAAGTCTCAGTAGATTTTATATTATTCAAATTATATAAAGTATGTTCTCTGTGATAGAATTAAATTAGAAATAAGTAACAGAAACATATCTGGAAAATCTTCAAATATTTGGAAACTAAAAAAACACCCTTCTAAATACCCCATGCATTAAACAAGAAATCAAAAGAGAAATTAGAAAGTATTTTGAACTGAATGAAAATGAAAGAAAAACATATAAAATTTGTGGAAGGCAACTAATGGGAAAGTTATAGCATTACACACACACGCACACACACACACACGCGCGCACACACACACACATCCCAAAAAGGGGGTTGGGGGGAATTAAATTCAAAGTAAACAGAAGAAAAGAAATAATGGCAAAAGCCAATAGAACAGAAAATAGCAAAACAGTATAAAAACTTAATTAAACCAAAATCTAGTTATTTGAGAAGATTGATAAAATTAATAAACTTCTCACTAGACTGATCAGAACAACAAAAATGATGCTACAAATTAAAAATATAAGGAAAGAGAGAGGTGAAATCACTATAAATACTACCTATACTAAAAGGATAATAAAAAATATTATGAATAGCTTTATATCAATAAATTTGATAACTTAGAGAAAATAGATAAATTCCTTGAAACACACAAACTACCAAAACACTCTCAAGGAGAAGTGGATAATCTGAAGGATTCTACAACTATTAAATAAACTTTTAGTTAAAAATCTTCCCACAGAGAAAATTCCAGGCTTAGATGGCTTCCCTGGTGAATTCTGCCAAATATTTTAAGAAAAAATAATAGCTATTCTGCACAAATTATTTCAGAAAATTGAAGAGGAGGGAATATTTCTAAACTCATTCTATGAGACCCTGCTTACTCTGATACCAAAACCAGACAATGACGTTATTAGAAAAATAAAACTACAGACCAATATCCCTCATGAGCAGAGAATCAAAAGTGATCATGACTAATTGGCACTTATTCCAGGAATGCAAGATTGGTTTAATATTCAAAAGTCAATCAGTGTAATTCTCCCTATTAAAAAATTAAACAAGAAAAAAATCACATGATCATCAAATAAATGCAGAAAAAGGACTTGACAAAAATCCAACATCTATTCTGATTTTTAAAACAAAAGTAATTTCTGCAATCTAGGAATAGAAGGGAACTTCTTCAATCTGAAAAAAAGACACCTACAAAAATCCTGCAGTTACCATTCTGCTTAATGGTGTGCTTTCCCCCTAAGATCAGAAATAAGGCAAGCAGACACAGAAATAAAAATACTGCATGATTTCACATATATATGGAATTTAAAAAAATCGAAACATAGAGTAAAATGGTGGTTACCACGGTGGTAGGACAGTGGCAAATAGGAAGATGCAGGTCAAACACTGCAAAGTTGCAGTTGTGTAGGATAAATAAGTCTAGAGATGTAATGTATAACATGAAGATTATAGTCAATAACATTGTGCTATATACTGGTCATTTGCCAGAAGAATAGATTTCAGGTACTTTTATCACCAAAAGAAAGAAAGGAAGGAGGTAAGGATATTTGATTTTACTATTTTTATTCAAAATTTTAAAAGTAGAGGCTAGCCAGTGAAACAAGGCAAGAAAAACAAGTAAAAGACATCCAGTTTGTAAAGAAAGAATTAAAAGTAGATTTATAGACATGACCATTCTTGGAGAAAATTTTGTACAATCAACAAAAATGCCATTAGAAGTTAAGAGGAAATAGTTTCTTCTGATCTGCTGGGGATTCAAGATCTCCAGTGGATGCCTGAAACCTCGGGTAGTACAGAATCCTATATAGATAACTACTGGGGGTCGGGGGAGCGCTCGGCACTTTCTTGCCTTGAAGCAGCTGGCTCTGACCTGTCCTGACTGCTTTAGCTGCCCTATAGTGCGGCGGTCCCCAACCTTTTGGGCACCAGGGATCAGTGGTATTAGGTTGTTATTTGTGATCTTTCTGTCTTTTTGATGTAGGCATTTAAGGCTTTGAACTCCCTCCTTAGCACTGCTTTATATGTATCCCAGGTATTTTGGAAGCTTGTGTCACATTGTCATTCAATTCAAAAAATGTTTTGATTTCCATCTTGATTTCATCATTGACCCAAGGATCATTCAGTAGCAGGTTGTTTAATTCCATGTATTTGTGTAGTTTTGAGAATTCCTCTTGGAATTGATTTCTAGTTTTATTCTGCTGTGGTCTGAGAAGATACATGGTATGATTTTGATTTTTCTAAATTTGCTGAGATTTGTTTTGTGGCCTAACATATGCTGTATCTTGGAAACTGTCCCATGTGCTGATGAGAAGTATGTATATTCCATAGTTTTGGGATAGAATGTTCTGTCAGTGTCTGTTAGATCCATTCGTCCTAGAGTCCCATTTAAGTCCTATGTTTCTTTGTTGATTTTCTGCCTTGATGATCTATTTAGTTCTATCAGCAGAATGTTGAAGTTCCTGGCTATTATGATGTGGCTGTTTCTTTCTTTCCTTAGATCTAGTAAAATTTGTTTCATGAATCTGGGAGCTCCTGTGTTAGGTTCATATGTATCAATGATTGTTATATCTTCTTATTGAATCGACCATTATATAATGACCACCTTTGTCTTTTTATAATCGTTGTTGATTTAAAGTCTATTTTATCTGTTCCAAGAATAGCCACTGCTGCTCACTTTTGGTTTCCATTTTTGTGAATATTCCCCCCGCTTCCTGCACCCACTTTACCTCAAGTTTACAAGAACATTTGCAAGTTAATCCGGTTTCTTGGAGATAGCATATATTTAGATTGTGGGGTTTTTTAAATTCATCCAGCCAATCTATCAATATATCTTTTAAATAGGGCATTAAGACTGTTTACATTCAATGTTGGTATTGATACATAAGATACTGTTCTGGTCATCAAGTTGATTGTTACCTAGTTGCTTTGTTTTCTCCCTTGTGTTACTGTTTTATGAGAGTTGTGAGTTTTAATTTTCAGGTGTTTTCAACGGGTGGGTATCAATTTTTCTGTTCTGTATATAGAGCACTTTTAAGCATTTCTTGTAGGGGAGATCTAATGGTGACAATTCTCTTAGTATTTGCTTGTCTGGGAAAGACTTTATTTTTCCTTTATTTATGAAACTTAGTATTACAGGATACAAAATTCTTATCTGGCACTTATTCTGTTTAAAAAGACTAAAAACGGGACCCCAATCCCTTCTGGCTTATAAGGTTTCTGCCGAGAAGTCTGCCATTAGTCTGATAAGTTTTCCATTGTAAGTTAATTGATGCTTTCATCTCATAGCTTGTAGGATTTTTCTCCTTCACTTTGACTTAGGCCAGACTGTTAACTATGTTCCTTGGTGATGTCCTAATTTGCCATGAATCTTCTAGGTGTTCAATGAACTTCTTGCATCTGGATGTCTAAATCTCTAGCAATACCAGGGAAGTTTTCCCCATTATTACCTCAAATAGGTTTTCCTTGCTTTTCGCTTTTTCTTCTTCTCCCTCAGGGATACCTATGATTCATATATTCACTTGCTTTACATAATCCCATATTTCTCAGGGAAATTGTTCATTCTTCTTAATTCTTTTTTTCTTCATTTTTAACTGGCTGGGTTAATTTGAAAGCCTTGTCTTCAGGCTCCGAAATTCTTTCTTCTGCTTGTTCCAGTCCATTGTTAAAACCTTCTACTGTATTTTGAAATTCCCTAAATGATACTTTCATTTCTAGAAGTTCTGTAACATTTTTTCCTGTATCTATTTCTTTAGTAAATTTTTCATTCATGTCCTGAATTTTTTTTGTTTGTTTCTTTGTGTTGGTTTTCAACTTTGTCATCAATCCCATTGATCTTACTTGCCATCCTCTGAATTCCATATCTGACATTTCAACAATTTCCTTTTGGTTGGAGTCCATTGCTGGAGAACTATTATGATCTTTGAGGGTGTGAAAACAGCCCGTTTTGTTTTTTTGTTTTTTTGTTTTTTCAATGTTTCAAGAGTTCTTATGTTAGTTCCTTCTTATCTGGAACATCTCCTCTCAGCTCAAGACAGATAGCTTTGCAGTACATCTTTCCTCCTCTGCTAGGAACTCTGTTACTCAGTGACGAGAGGAAGAGAGGTCTCTTGATGGTGTGTTTGAGTCTTACTCTGGAAGCCTGAGCAGGCAGGAGAGGGGCGGATGCACTGTGAACCTTTAACACCGCTGCACTCCCATGTCTCCCTATTCCCCTGTGGTTGTCATGGGTGGTTGGCATGCACAGCATGAGTGTTCACCCTGCCCTGGTAGTGAGCCGCCAGCACATATCAGTGTAGTCCTCACTCTGCGTAGATCTGTAGGTGGCAATGCTACCCTGGCAATGACAGTGGTTTTGCTACACAGAGAGCAGTGGTGGGTGCCTGGGGCTATGGACATGCTCTGGGGGTCCTGTGGCAATTATGGCCTGGCGCTGCCCAGGTGGTAGCAGTGGGCACTGGGTCTTTGGGCACCTTCTCTGCCCAGGTCTCCTGACAGCAGTGGGGATGTACGGCACCTGCCCATGGTGCGCATGAGGGCACCTGACCTCCCCACTCCCTCCCCGACCCAGAAGGGGCAATGCGGAGGTGACAGCAATGGATCTGATCCCTGGGTAGATTCAGCACTTTGGGGCTGGGGCCTCTAAGTGATGCCAGCTGTAGTCCCCAGGGTTCAGTGGCCAGCGGGAGCCTGCTGTGCCTTCTCTACAGAGCAATGCTGCTGCACAAACTCCAGTCAGCTCCCTATGTCAGTCTGGAGGCCTGCTGAGGTGGAAGAGTGCTCCTGCAGCTCTGATTGCGATGTCTGTGGTGGAAGTGTGAAGCCCTGGGGTTCTGTGTGAGTCCCTTCCATAGCTACCTCCAATCCTGCCAAGTAGGTCACCCCACTTCCCTCTCCTTCACTTTGGGTGCCTCCCATCCCTTCTCTGTTGATTCCCACTGCTCTCTCCTAGACAATTGATTTGAAGGTCAATATCTGCTCACCACTTTTGATCTTCTCCCTGTGAGTGATGTGTGCAGGCTGCTTCTAGTCTGCCATCTTGGTCCCTCTCCCCTAACTTTTGAAAGAAAACATTGGAGAAAACCTTTGTTATTTGACTATGCAAAGAATTCTCATGGATAACACCATAAGCACAGTCCATAAAATAAAAAATTGATAAATTAGTTGGTAGTCACTAACTATCCTTGCCAGTTTTCAAAGATTAAATTCCTAGAAGTGGATGAACATTGACAAATTATCCTCCAGAATTGTACCATCACTATCAGAGTATACAGTGTCTATTTCACTATTCCCTTTTCCATATTAGATAATATAATTTAAAAAATCTTTGCCAATTGGACAGGCTCTCATTGTTCCTTTAGTTTGTCTTTATTATTGTAAAAGTGATTCGGTGTGTGTATGTTTATTGCCTGTTGGTGTTTCTTCTTTTGTCAATTGTCAGTCTGTGTAAAAGACTAAAATGACAATGGTCAGCTCCAACATAGTGTTGGCTTTCAGGGGTGGGGAGAGGGAATAGCAGAGTTTCATGAACTAGAACTCAAGAACTAGATAGTTCTTTCCCTATATATGCTTATTTGCATGCATTAATATAAGGACAGTTCAGTAATTTATGTAGTAAAAAAAAATTTAATTCAGGCTTTTTGGGCAAATACTCTGATTTTCTTCCCTGCCTCTGCTGACACTCCAACGTGTCATCCAGTTATATAGAAGGTGGAAAGCCTTAGTGACCTCAGACAGAGGGAATGGTGGAAACATGGGTCTCTACACAAGCCCTTGCACTGCCCTCTGCCCCCTCTGGCCTGCGCAATATCTTCCCCCTGCCTGGTTGTTTCTCACTCCTCCACTGCCTGTACCTGATGCATCATCAGCTTAAGGCTTGATTTGGGCCTGGTGGTCTTCTCTGCGACTCAGTCCCCATTGTAGCCAGAGGCCCCTGAATTCTGTTTATAATTCCCATTTGGTCCCTGACCCAGGCAGTCTACCCTGCAGTCCTGGACTTCGTGTCACTTCAGTGCACCACCATAACCCACCCTGGTCAACTTCTGAGTTCTTCTCTCAGTCAACTTGCATGTCCCACTTCCACTTTCCATGTCTCCTGGGAACCAAGACAGCTCAGAGTTGTAAAGAATCCTCTCTTTTGCTAACTGTGTTTATGGACATTACTCTGATGCATCCTGAGGAGCATTAACCTTTGAGGGTCCCAGATGCTACCTGGGAACAAGGTCTGCCCTAAACATATTCCTTAACCTACCTAATACATTCTCACACTGTGGGACTGGAGTGGCAGAGAGATCTCAGAACCCAGCTATTTAGCTACATGTCTCCCACGTATATCCCCCTTCTTCCCACAAACCCACAGGCCAGGAAAGAGGCAGACTTTCAGCCTTCTCAAGATTAAAGCTCCGTGATCCAACTGGGCAAGACTGCTTTTTGATATGTCAAAGGAGGAGCATTATCACAAGCAAATGTTTCTTTCCCTTAGCAAAGCCTGATTTTTAAGACCATTATCTAAAGATCCAAGAAGAGTTGTCTGGTTTGAGACTCAAAGCTCATCAATTTTTGATTAATTAATTAATTAATTCAAGAAATATTTATTATCAAAACTATTTTCCAAAGGAAAAAAAAAACACAAAACTATTTTCCAGGTGTGGAGATACAATGGCATACCAAAAAAAAAAAAGAAAAAGATCGTGACCTCGTAGAGCTTATATTCTAGTACAGAAGGCATACAATACATAATCAAATAAATATATAATAATCTAAATCCAGTGTTGTAAGTTTTACAAAAATAAACAAGGCAGGGTAAAGCGATAGAGAGCAACGAGGTAAGAGGGGTGATGAGTGTTAGTCTGAAAAAAAGAATCCAACAGAGTCTCTGTGAGATCAAATCTAACCTGACACCTGAATGAGGTGAAGGAGGGATCCAAGCACAGGTCTAGAGAGAGAATTTCCAGGAGCAGGGAAGAGCAAGAGTGAAGGCCCTGAGGGGGGACCTTGCTTGGAAAGTCCAAGGACTACCAGGAGATGAGTATACCTAGGACAGAGAGTGAGAAAACAGAGATGGTGCAAGATGAAGTTGGAGAGAAAGGCAGGGGGCAGGTCCTGTTGGACTTTGCAGACCAGCTGTTTTCAAAGTGTGTCTGGAGACCCCTGGGGGTCTCTGAGATTCTCAGGAGCTCCATATGGTCTTCCTTTTTCCAAATACTTTTCTCTGTACGGTTGAATTTCTTCATCTATTAATAGTTTAAACAAAACAATATATTGTAACAGATTAATGCAGAAGCAAATATGAGAATCCAGTTTTCTTTTATTAAACCAGACATTAAAGACATTTGCAAAAATGTAAAGCAATGTCATTCTCCTCACTATATTATTTTTGTTTTTGAAAATATATCTATTTTTCATAAAATATGTTATTTATGTTCACATATATAGGTTTTTTAATTGTTTTAAAATTATTTAATAAACAGATATTTTTAAATACTGTTATAATTTTTAATATAATATATATTGCTAGATACAACCCACAGAAATAAAAGCTCTTTGGAGCCCTCAGTAATTTTTAAGAGTAAAAAGTGGTCTTGAAACCAAAATGTTTGAGAATTGCTATTATAAAACATAGTCAGGATTTTATTCAGAGGATGATGGGACCTATTTGGAAGTATTGAGCAGGATAGTGATAGAATCTAATTGTTGCTTTTAAAATATCCATCTGACTGCTGAGCGGGAAATTGGCTATAGGGAAGGAAGAGATGGAGCAAGAAAGTGGTAGAGGTGGTTGTTGGTCTAAGCGAAAGATGACTGTGGCTTGGCCTAGGATAATGTAAATGGAGGTTGTTAGAAGTGTCAGATTAGGGATATATTTTGAAGGTATAGCCAATAAAATGTGTTGATTAAATGGTTGTGGGGTATGAGGGGAAAGGGGCCAAGACTACTCCAAGGATTCTGGTCTAAGCACTTGGTTGGATGGTAGTTAGAACCCACTGAGAAGGGGAAAAGAGTCTCTAGGCACTACCATCCCTCTCTCTCCCTGGAGCAAGAAGCCTCATGAGTCCACCTTGCTCTTTGAAAGGGTGCAAGGGAAAAAAAGGGAGAAACAAAAAGCATTGGTTTAATACTTGCAAAGTATAATCACCTGTTACATTATGTATAATCTAACCTTGACTACATAAAAAAATATATATATATACATAGAAAAGGACTAGAAGAAAATACCAAACTGTTAACTGTGTCATCACTGACTAGAGGTTTACTAGAGGATTTTATTTTCTCTTGTATAGGTTTTTGTATCTTACAAACATTTTACAGTGAGTGTTTATTACTCACATACTCAGAAATAAAATTATTTTTAGGACAACTGCATAAAGCTCAGAAGCACTACGTGGTGTCTGTGAACTTAAAGTGGTCTCTATTTCCAGAGAAAGCATCCTCCCTTGAAAATATAAGTCAGTGGAAAATGTGTTATATACCAAGCATATTTTTAATCCTGGTGCATCTGAATATTTATACCTTTACAGAGAATTATTTTCTGCCACAATAATTTCTTCAACTTTTTAATTAAAACTCAATCTAGTTTATATTTGACTCTTTTGGGTGATAAAGAAAGGTTCTTGAACAGAGATTCTGAAAGAGCCTGACTGATACAACCCCCAAAGAAGTGTCAGGCTAAGTTCAAAATTGTTCTCTTGTTTCCTATGTCCCCACATTTGCAGGATACATTTAATGCCAGGTTTTGGAGAAATCTATCTAAGAATGAAAACAGATTTATCAGTGAGGGTATACATGTGACACTAAAATAAACAGGGAAGAAATAGAAGGAAGTTCTCACTGATGTTGGTGAACTTGGTGTCCTAACAAGCATGCTGTGTCCCCTGATTTGATAAGTGACCAACTGAACACCTTGGTCTGGGCAGCTGCGGTGGTCAGAGGCCAAAGTGAGAGGAAAAAGGGAAATGCCTCCTCCACACCTAATAAGATTCACTTTTCTTCTTTCCCTTAGTCACCTTAAAAAGACTGGCAAGGTAATTTTTTGGTTTGGAACTCAGCTAAGAAAAACACTCAGCCACTTTAAAGTTAAGACTTAGGAAATAGTTGCGTCTCAAATCTCCATCAGGGTCTTTAGAGTCAGGGAACATTGACCAACAAGCTTAATTATAAAAATAGTGTTTGTTTACCAACGTGGTCCTGTAGCTTCCTTGTGTCCAGAGCATTTACACTTTTATTTAATATTTTCTCCTTCACAACCTCTACCTCTGGAATAGAGATTCTTCTGGAATATTCAAGAGGTTGTGAACGGTGCGACTGTTGCCCCATGGAGCAACAAGGGCAGGTTGGGGGGGTTTCTGGGCAGCCTTCCTTTTCCAAGGGGACACACTCTGAGGTCTGTCCTCTCCCTTCTCCTGGGTCTTTCCTGGATCTAATGACTGGTTTCCTGTGCTAGCTGACCACTAAGGTAAGACAGAAAATTTATATCATATATGTAGGAAACTCAGGCCCAAATCTCTGCACCTATCTCATCACTCCTAATTTTTGGTCAGAGTCCAGCCAAGCCATCCTGGGGTCACCTTTTATTTATCCACCTGGCTTCTGCCTCAGTGACCGTACCGTCATTCCACAACCCTGAAATACTCTCCTTCTGCCTGTTTCTCCAATGAAGGGTGTGAGTGTGCTCTCTAGAAAGCAGGACTGTAACATAAGAGGAACTGCAGTCAGTTCTGCTTACCCTGTCTGGATAAAGACAATGTGAACCAAATCAGGTGGCCAATGTGAAGCACAGAAAAGAGAAACCAAAGGGTTAGAAAATGATAATATTTGTCAAACTATATCCTGTGAGGAATTGGGCTGAATGTGGATAGAATTATTAAAATGTGTGTATTCTGTTAGTATAGGGCTAACTCACAGAGCCTCATATCCTAATAGAATATCCTCTCAACTTATCCATAGTAATATTTGCAAAGTGACTTTCAAATTACTAAATTAGGTTCCCAGCTACCTTAACATTAATAAAAGGCATCACAGATATAAACACAAATAGTCTGGTCATTAGAAGTAAAAATTCCTTACTTTTAATAAAAATGTAATCCTTTACTGGTTTTACGTGGATAACATACATTGAATAGGTTGTGATAAAGATAAAAATAGAGAATATATGTAATACATCTGGCACAAGCTTGACCTATAATAAATCTTTAGTATTTCTCACCCTTTTCCCTCTCTTTGCTTCCATTCAAATTATAACAAATAAAAGATACAGAATAATACTACCCAGTTGATATGGAGTACCCGCTTAGCTCTCTAACTCTAACTAGTTGTGTCCTTGGGCAAGTCATTGATTTTATCTGGCCACCAGATGCCTGAGATAAAGGGAGGGTTTGGACTAAATGATATCTGATTTCCCTTCCATCTATACTAGTAAAAGAGACTGAGTATTTGAGATTGGTCCTTAGGGTTTCATTCAACCTGAGATTTAATTATTCTGTTCAACTGACTTTTCTTCATAACAAACAAAATCAAAGAATTCAGGGAAACTCTCAGGTTAACAAGGCAGCAAATTAGTACCTAACAGACCTCCTCTTAATTTCCTGTTAAAATACCCATGAGAATATACAACAAGATAAAAACTGGCAGCTACATTGTAAACTAAAGATAAGAGAAAAAGATGTCAAAGTTCAGAGGGACTTTCCACTAACTGCATCGTTAATGGACAGAGATTGAGAAATACATTCTTGGATGGCACAAACACTACCCTTTGAACCAGAACAGCAAGAACAACCCCAAAGCAAGAGGAAGACTTTGACTCTCCCCAACTGCTTGCCCTTGACTTCAGGACAAGGGGTTGCACTGACCAGAAAAATAGGTGCCATCCCCCCTGAAGCAGAGTTATCATCTGAGCCAGCCAACAGTATATCCTCTCTTGGAGAAATAGCAGTTCTATTTCTATATCCATTCGGAGATACAGAGGTGGTTGGGTAACAGTGTGATGAGTTCCAAACAGGGGTGGCAACAAAAGGAGTACTGAGAACCGTGTATGGTAAATGTTAAGGGACAGAAGAGGAAATATTGTCTTTCATGTACTACAATTTCACAGGAATTGCATTTCAATCATTGTCAGAAATCCCAACCTCTTTCGTTAAATGTATGCTGTACCTATAGGACATTTAACCTTCCTCAGCTAGATCTGGGAAGAAAAATCTACCAGTCCCCGAGCAGGCAGCGAGAGAGTCTAAGACCACATCACTTGCTCTGTTTATTGGTAACCCAATACTGGACCTATGAAATTATTCTGCAGCATTGGAGAATGGGATATTTATACTAAAGACTCCAGAGAGAGCTTATTTTTTAAAATTATCACTACAAAAACAAATAGAACAATCCTTTATTTATAAAACAATTACTTCAATGTTTTTACTGGCTTAATATTCTCAGGCTCTTTTAGTGTTTTGGTGGCCATTTCCTGGTTGATTCTGCTCACATGGAATGTTTTGATCATAACTTTTCACAAAAATTCTCCAAGACACTGGATTAACTAGTGTAACTATATCACTTTTAATGGTTCTGTCAACTGGCATATAGCCGGTGTAATTTCTCAGCTCTATGATTGAATGTATTCTTAATTTGAAAGTAAAAACCAAATGGAAATCCCTGTTGTGTTCAATAATGCATTAGACACAGAACAAACAGACTGTTGCCAGAGGATTTGGTTCTGCTTTCTCTTCAATAAGTCATATTGAAAGAATGACTGCAGTATTCTAACCTGTTATATTATTGCAATCAAACTTGTGCTGGAGAGGCTTATAGTCTGGATATTTTGTTATAAAATAACAACCTGAATAAATTAAAGGCAACTTAGAACTTGCCCAATTTTTAGTTTACCATTGGGGTCGCTGATAGCTGTATTTTAGATCCTTTATGTCTCCTCCTAAATTTATATGTATATATAAATTTTATATATATAAAATGTTTTAGGAATATGTTAATGATTAAGAGATTTCTACCTTTTTGTACTTTTAATAGTGTCCCTACAGGAATGTAGCGGTGGCGGCAGCAGCGGCAGTCAGAGCTAACACAGTCAAGCACATACCTACCACCTGCTGCCCACTGTGCCCAGCGTTTTACTTATATTATCTCATACAATCTTCATGATCATTCTAGGAAATAGGTATGTAATTACCTCCGTTCTACAAATAAGGAATGCAAATATGAGACATTTGGAAAATGTTCTTCCAGAAAGAAAATCTGTTAAGAGTGGAAAGGTATTGATTCATAGAATTCGGTGATAAATTAAATTTTATGTATAACCAGGAGAGCTTCTACCTTAATTAATTACATCCAACAGCAATTTATTGTGTGCCCACTATGGCCATTTTCCAGACGATTGGGGATATAACAATGAACAAAACAGATAATACCATCACGTGGTTTACTTTCTCCAGGCTATAAATAAACAGATGAGCAGGTGAAGGTGTCTATGAAGAAAAACTACAGCACAGTAAGGGGTTTGACAGTTGTGGGAAATGGCCAAGGATAACGAGGATGTGACAGTGGTGGCTGCAGATGGTCTTTCTGAGGACACAGCTCTTCAGTAGAGGACTCAATGAAGCAAAGGTGTGAGACATGGGAAAATCTGCAAAAAAAAAAAAAGGGCACCAGACAGAATAAACTGCAGTTGCAAAGACCCTGGGGTGAAAACAGGGTTGGTAAATTCAAGAATTAAAGAGGGAAGTGCGGCTGCATTAAAATCAGTAAGGGGAAGACTGAAACAAGTTTAGAGAGGTAGTGATGGGCCAGACTTTGCAGGGGCTTTGAGTCACGGCAAAGGCTTTGGATTCTATTTAGAAGCAAATGAGGTGGTAGGCTTGCTAATATTCCAAACCTCTGCTCTCCTCTTCTTCCTGGGTGCCTAGTGGAAGTGGTGTGCACTGCTCCCAGGACACGACAAGGAAAATCATCCACCCGTGCATCTCTATGTCATTTCTCCTTCCTTGCTCTTGGGGATAAAAATCTGGACAGCAACCTTCAAATCCATATGTTGAAGGTGGCAAAGCCTCCATCGCCTGGAACCCTGATGACCATACTAGGAAAAGTCTAGCCAAAAACCAATGCACACACCCAAAACCGTTATGTGAGAAAAAATTAACTTCCGCTTTGTTGAGCTGTCCACAACCTAGTCTACCATAACACGCCCGCTACTCATTCTTTCTCCTTTGTGCTATTGTAATAGAACCCTTCATTTCCAGCTTAGCACATGACTACGTGGATTAAAGATTATATTTCTAAGCCTCCCTTGCAATTAAGTGTGGTAGCACAGCAATTTTTGGACCAGATGATGTGAGTAGAAGTGATATATACATTTTCAAAGTTGTGTCCTTATGGGAAGGAGTATGGCCTCTCCTTTTCCATATACCCCTGGCCTGAAAGCAGAGGTGGTGATGTTGAGCCATCTCAAACCTTGTGGCCAAAGGTTACATAGTAGAACATACTAGAACAATAAGATGGGGTTGCCTGGGCCCCTGACCGGTAGAGGCATCATTAACAGTCCCTCTATCTTGTTAAACCTGCAGTTATTTGGGGGTTTGATTTCAACAGTTACCTATATGCTAAATAATCTAGAAGTCATTGGGAGGGTTTAAGTAGGTGAGACATAATTAAACATAACCTGGTTTATATTTTAAAATTCTGGCTGCTGGGTGGAGAATAAACTGTAGGGGGCAGAGTAGAATCAAGAAGACTGGTTAAAATGCTATTGCAATAATCTAGGTAACAGATGGAGGATGCAAAGGGGGAAAGAAAAGGCAGAATTCAGGATATTTTGGAAGATCGTGCCTGTGGTGTCTGATGTAGACGTGAGGTAAGGTGGTTGTCAGAAAAGAAGAGAGAATGACTCCATCATTTCTGACTTGAACAATCAGGCAGACAGGCCACTAACTGAGATGGAGAACACTGGGAGAGAAGCAAGTTTGGGGAAGGAAATCAAAAGTTCTTTTTTGGTTGGTCATCCAAGTGTCAAATGACATTTTATGGAATTTGGGCATTTCCAGTCTGGAGTTTAGGGAAGATGTTGGGACAAGAAATACAAATTTGGGGGAATCAAATTAATAAATTTATAGCATAATGTACTAGCATAGTCTCAAAAAGCATTTATTACAGCAAGAATCCAGGTAAAATAGAGTAAATATCATGTTGAATTGGCCTCACATAACATCGGATATTTTCCTAATTGGAAACAAAATACGACTAAATACCCTACAGTATGTTTATTTTTAACTGGCATGAGGAACAACACTTGGTATCTACCTCTGAACAAAAGATGACATAATATTTAGAGGTGGAACAGGATTATTGGCATGACACTCAAGAGAACCATAGTAAATTGTCTTTTACTTGTGGTTTTTAATCACAAGTAGACGCACCCCTGTCCCTGTTGCACTATTTGTCTCCCAAAGGAATCAGCATGGCTTCATCAGCTAGAGTTGTACTTGCTGAAGAATAGGAAGAAATAGCATTTGCATCTCCAAAAGTACAAAATGAAAGAGGTACCTCCCACTGTCATCTCCCACCCTTTGTGAGTACTTGTTCTCTGGGCATTGTCTATTTTTCCAGTTTGATATTAGCCTCACCACTTGTGTCTGAGAAAGAAATGAATTATGCTTCCCTGAGCTCTAAGACTCATGTAAAGCCTCCATGCACAATGGGATTAACTATCCAGACTGAGTGACTGTTCCCAGTTAATGCAGGTACAATTTATAACGGTCTGGGAGGTCTGTTCAATATTTTTTAAATGGTTAAAGATGAATAAATGAAGTTTTAAATGGTGGATGACCCAAATCAAAATAGCCTATTAAATTGTAAGTGGCAAATTCCTATTGCATTCTTGAGTGGCAAAAAGATGTCCTATATTATTTCCAATTATTTTCTCTCTCACTTCCTCATTCGATCCTGCCTTAATTACTTTTACTACTTCAGGCCACCTAAATCATTATGTCCCTGTATTAGTTTCCTAGTGATGTGACCAACTACCACTGACTTGGTGACTGAAACAACAGAAATGTATTTTCTCACAGTTTGAGAGACCAGAAATCAAAAATCAAAGTGTCAGCAGAGCGTACTTCCTCCAAGGGCTGGGGGAGAGGAGGCTTTCTCTGCTCTTCTGCCTGTGGCGGCTCCGGGTTTTCCTTGACTGTGACTGCAGAGCTCCAATCTCTGCGTCCACCTTCACATGGCCTTCTCTTCTTCTCTGTGTCTGTTTCAAGGACACTTGTCATTGCCTATGGGGCCCACCTAGTTAATCCAGGATGGTCTCATCTCAAGATCTTTAACTTAATGACATCTACAGAGACTATTTTTCTAAATTCTACCTTTTCTACAGTTTCAGGAGATTAGGACAATGGACATAGCATTTTGGGGGCCACCGTTCCACCCACTGCAGCCCTAAACCTGGTCAATCACCAGAATCACCTAGGTAACTGTATAAAATTCAGATTCCCAGTCCCTATCCTTAGACACTCTGGTTCCATGGACAGGCTTGTGTGAATGTTTGTGATTTATGGTGAAAGACGAGAACCACATCTGGGTTTAAAAAAAATCCTCTGGGTGATTCTGATGGTTTCTGTCCCCCATCCTTTCAAGATCTTAATTTTTGAAAATGTCATTTTCATCTGTTTCATCATCAGTTCAGTGAAATACAATATCTACAACATCACATTAACAATGGCAAGATGGCGCAGGGGGATTTCTGGGCTTGGGAATCAGCCAAGCCTAGTTTGAAATTTGGCTGTATTTTGTACTATTACCTAAATTCTCCAAGTTTCAATTTTATCATCTGTGGAATGGGGAACTTTACATTATAGTGTTATTGTGAGAATTAAGGAGATAACATATGTCAAAGCCCAACAAATGTTCAGTGATCAATTAAATGGAAACCATTATTAGCAAAAGGTGGATTTGGCAGTCTATGTTATTTCACATAGCTATAATACATTTATTCAAAATAACTCTAATCATATGTCATCATTCACATAATTTTAATATATAAAAAGAATAGTCTTTATGCTTTTTGAGATTATGGGAAGGTTCTACAAAATAGACAATGTGGTAGAAAATATTACCCTTTTATCTGCTATAGTGATGATTTTTCAACTTCCATATAGTTTTCAAAATCCTAAGTGAAAAATCTCTAATGTTTGATTGATTGAGTGGCTGCACCTAAACCCCTGCTATGAACTAAATTCTGTCTCCCCAAAATTCATACATTGAAGCCCTAATCCCCAATGTGACTATATCTGGAGATAGAGTCTTCAGGAAGTAGTTAAGTTTAAATGAAGTCATAAGGGTGGGACCCTAATCTGATAAGGTGGTGGTCTTATAAGAAGAAGAAGAGAGAGGGATCTTAATCTCTTTCTCTCTGCCATGTGAGGACACAGTGAGAAGACAGCCGTTGGCAAGCCAGGAAGAGAGCCCTCACCAGAAACCAAATGTGCTGGCACCTTGATCTTGGACTTCCAGTCTCCAGAACTGTAAGAAATAAGTTTCTGTCATTTAAGCCACCCAGTTCGTGGTATTTTGTTATAGCAGCCCAAGCAGAATAATACAACCCCCCATCTGGCCTGTACCCTTTTTCAGCACTATTCTGAAAGAATATATACTCAGAATTTTAATGAACATTTTCCCAGGTCTGCCACCTCTCCTTATTTCTGACAGGCGGGATATAAAGATGGCTGGGGTTACATGGTAGGCAATGGAGTGTGTTTCCTAGAAATGAGTTTGTGGGAAACCCAAGCTCATCAAGCACAAACCAGAGTCATCATTATAGACTTCTTTAATGGGATTATCAGACCCACGGTTTCTCTTAAATCAGGAAAGGTATTTTTCCTTGAGTAATTTTTTTTTTTTTTTTTTTTTTTTTACTTTTCCTGTGAGTAAATTTCTTGACTACCTGGATGAATTTATTGTTCATGCCTCTGTTCAAAAAACTTTGACATTCGCCATTGCTTTCAGAATAGTTGGAAGACTTCCCAATTCATAGTCACAAAGACCTACAATGCCTTAGCTTCTACTCCTCGTCATGCGAACTTTCAATCAGGTCAAAGTGGTGCACTGGTGTCCCACTGACCGGCCTTGTTCTCCCACTTCCATACATTTTTGCATCTTGTTCCCTCTGCCTCACGTGTCCTGTTAGCACAGCCACCCAGATCCAATCTGAACAACAGTTGCTACTTCACCTCTTGCCTGCTCTGAGAAGGCTTTGCTGACCGTGCCAGGCAATGACTCAGTACAGGAAGCTTTATTCTTATTGTGTCACACTACCTTCACAGGGTACACGTTAATAAATACTTGTTGATCTAAATATGTTTTTCTATATAAAGAGCTGTTGAACCTCTAAGGCACTTCTTGCCTGTATCAGTCATTTGGAAATGAATCATGAACCATCTTAGAAAAGTCCATATGTATTTTTGTGACCTGTGATTTACATTTTCTACTGTTATTTCACTTTCTACCTCTTGTATGAACTAAATTGAAAGCTTCTTGAGGACTACCTCTCATGGATGATATTTGGAGCCAGGAAAGAGCACAGGTTCCCACCTGGACTTTCCCACTTGCTAAAATTATACTGTTGGGTAAGTCATTTACCTCATAATAATTTTCATCAGTCAATAGAAATCCTGGTACCTACCTACTATGATTTACGTGAGGATTAAATGATACATTGTGAAGTATGTAGCACAGCACAGCCTCGTGATAAATTCTCAGTATTTGGGAGCTTTATCCCTGCTGTGTCCCCCTGCTCCCAGCACCTTTGTAGGGTCGATATTTTTTTTTTTTAATTTTTAACTTAAATATATCTCACTGCATAAAGATAAAATGGGGAAAAGAATGATCGATTTAAATGATCTTGTAGGGCCTCTTGTAACCTGAGATGCCCTGGTTCTGTGAACTTTAAAGTGCATCAAAACACATTGCACAGAAGGCAGCTCAGTGTCGAACAATAAAACTCTTTAGCTGCTGCATTTCCCACATTTCTTTCATTGTTCAGAAAATGGCTCGATAAGCCCACTAAATAATTTGGAATTCTTCCAGGTCTTGTGAGCCCATTGTTTGCAATTTTCTGATTGGCATTTTACAGTCACATTGGACCCAAAGGAGACGGTCTGAAAATTCATTGAAAGTGATGGAATTTTCCAGTTATGAAGCAGAATCTTAATAATCGAGAGACATTTCACTGCTGTAAATGTCCCAGAAAAAGGTTAGTGTGAATGTAATTGCCTGTCAAAACTTTCCAGTTATGGACTACTTACTAGTCACCTTTTGTTGAAGATGCCTAAAAGCAGTGTACAGGCTCAAACTAATGTTTAATTTGGATGGTCTATACCAAAAATTGAAGCTCAAAAAAATGTGTGCTCTCTATTTAAATTTGTATAATGTACTCCTTTTGGTTCTCCTTTCCCTGTATTGATTCCATGCCCAAGGGGTCACTACCTTTGTGGCCCAGAGACATGGAGCGGTGTTTGGGTTGGCAGCCCAGGGAGACCCAAAGGAAGAGGGATTGCAGGAATACCAAAATCCGTGTCTCTTCCAAATATAAACTTTCCTGGTTTTTACTCAGCCTGAAGTTTCTACTTTTGGAATCATATTTGTGGAAATATTAGTTTTATACACTGGGTTTTAAAAAACTATGTACACACATATACAGAGGGGCACAATGCTGAATTTAAAAAACATATGCAGGTATAAAAGGCCCACAAAGTAGTCCTGAAAGGGGAAGAAAGTAAAATTTAAAAATCCTATTTGAAAATTCTGTCTCAGGCAGCCCCACGTAAAAACCAAAAATATTTTACACAAAAATCTTAAAAATCAAAAGCATGTATCTATGTTTTGACACACTCATGGTTTGTTGTCATTCTTATGAGCAACTCTGCCTTTGCAAAATCTCTCCCTTCTCTTCTGTTTCACTCCCACGCCCACCTAGCTCTTGGGGTTGGGAGGATAAGAAAAATGATGCCATGTATAGATCACTATGAAGATGGTATCATCATGATGTCCTTAGCATATAGCAGCACTCAATAAGCAGTCTCTGTCTTCTCCTATAATAGAAAAGGTGTTCTAGGCAGGAAAATATCTTTTGCGAATAAATTAGGTAAGGTAAGACTACTTGCTATAAAAACAAACAAAAACCATCTTAATAATGTAGCGCAACAGAAGCTTATCTCTCACTGACATAAAATCCAAAACAGATGTTCCTGGTTGAGTAGTGGGAGTGGAAGGTAGGGTGTGAGGGGGAGGAAGCCTCTGCCCCACACTGCCATGCAGAGCCTGAAGCTGGGAGTCTCCACCACCTGCCACATGTGTCTCCTAAGATCTTCCTGTTTCTCAACATCCAGCTGGCAGAAGGGGAGAAAGAAAGTATAGATGTCACCACCACTTCTTAACCATCTTGGCCCAAAATGACACATGTTGGCATGAGATGCGGGCGTTGAGATAAACAAATAATAAATTAAATTTTTCAAAAAATTAAAAAATTTTTTAAATAAATAAAAAGCAAAATGACACACATCACTTCAGCTCATATTCCATTGGCAAGAACTAGTCACGTAGTCCTACCTGGAAGCAAGGGAGGGTAGGGCTGGAAAATGTGGGCCCTACCTGGGCAGGGCTTTGCAGTAACAACCCTACACTATGAGAA
Organism: Indri indri; assembly: GCA_004363605.1. Lineage (NCBI taxonomy): Eukaryota > Metazoa > Chordata > Mammalia > Primates > Indriidae > Indri > Indri indri. The sequence goes on from RJWJ010008818.1 coordinate 47,153, forward strand.
GGAAGGTAGCCATCTTTGCCACACCATAGCACAAGGGAAAAGAGCAAAGGACACACAGGCAGAGAATGGTGGGCAGGCTTGCCTGGCTAGAATATGAATTGGAGCTTCGTGGTAGGTGAGAATAGTTAGGCAAGGACAGACAGCCAGACTGTAGGAGATCCATGACCCTATCATTAAGAATTTTATTTTGACTTAAGAGATAGTTGTCAACCAGACCTTGAAGAAGAGGTGTTTGGTAAACAATGATGTTTAAAGCAAATACCGTAGCTTCAGAAAAATGTTTATTTCATTACGAAATGAACTTGGTTTTTACCCTGGTATGACTTCTTTATGTGGACATTCATAACCAAAAAATGAATTATTGCATCACTAGGGATTCTTTTCAAAGGATTCTCACATCCCTTCCAACTACCCATTTCAATTAATGTGCTTTCCCTTTGCTTCAATTGTTTCTGTGGGCTTGCGGAACCCACTGCTGTGTTTGTTCATTTGCTGTTCTGCTTTAATTGCTGTCTCTGTTGTGTCTGGTTCTCCTTTCCTTTGGCCCAGACTATTTATTTCTAAAACCCATCAGCATCCAAGCAGTGTTAGGATTCATTTCAGAGAAACTCAAGGGAATTACTTCTGAGTGATTTTTCAGCCCACGCATTTGGTGCAGTTAAAATGTCATTTATTTTGCTAGAATTGTATGATGTGCAAAACAAAAAATTAATCTTAGCTATTCAAAATTCAAGTTTTTGCATTTCAGTACTTTTATTAAAATGTTGAAATAGAATTTTCCTTTAAATATGTCAATATAAAAAAGACTTGTTATTTTCCTATGTGATAATTTCCTACATCTTCCACATTATCTTTCATTATCTAAAGAAAGACATCTTTGATTTTGTAACAGAAATCAATGGGAAGAGGAAACACTGTATAGAAATTCACATTTGCAGTCAACATTTTGATGTTTACATTTACTCAATAATATGATGTATACCCATATAGTCTACTGTTTTAACTTTCCATAAATTTCAAAAATGCTATTTTGTTTGCCTGATGCTAGAATATCACTGCTATTAGTGTGCCATCTAGTGGATCATGTTGTGATATTTTCCTTTGTTGAGGTAGAAGAGGCTTTAAATGACATGTGGAAAGGTCCAGTGACATTCACTCTTTGGTACAATGCAGGGACTATACAACTGTCTCATACAACTGTCTTAACAGTTATATAAAATAGGCAATGGTCATATGTTGAGTTATCCAAAAATTTATAGAAGATAATGTGTAAATTTTTACTTAGCCAATATAACTGAGAAATAAAGCTGTGAGAACAATTAAATGCATTTGTTAACTTATCATATCATGATATACAAACCATATATGCATTAACAATATACCAAGAACAAGAATACAGTAAAATGCATTTGACCCTAAACTTAAATTAGATTTATTTTTACTCTTGCTATTTAGATGGTACTTTAGGATCCTATAAGTATATACTTTGAATGTCAGTTCTCCTTGTATAGTATATAAAATTTTTTTGAGATTTCTGGTTACTTGGATTTAAAATTAAAAGTGATTCTGTATCTACAAAGGTTCAAACCTGTAGTGCCCAGGGTGAGTGGCAGCATGTCCATCATTTTAACTGATCATTTGTAGATTATGACCATAACTACATGATCTTATACATTTGCTTCATTCCTAGTGAATATTAAATAAAGATTAAGAGATAAGGATAATGATTTTATATTTTAGTATAGAATTTCCTTCAAATGTTTTCTATACATCTCAAAGTAGAAGAGATTTCTTTAATTGCTACATAATTTTTCATAGGCAAGTTATGAGGTAATGACTGGTTTTGCTGCAGAAGATGAAAGGACAAAAAAGCGAAATCATATTCTCCAAAAATATACACACAGTATTGGAAAGAAGTGTTGCATTAGTTATTGCATGTTTGCCCTTGGAAGCAGCAGTTATTATTAATATTATCTTATTGTTATAAAACATAGATCGTATTTATTATAATTAAAGGGATAATAATATTCCTTTATCACAGACATTATCACAAACACATCATGTCAGAAGAATTTTCCTCAAAGCAAACAAAGGAAAACAGAAGCAATAACCACTTCCATTTATTAAGTTCTTAACACGTGTTAAGAGATTTACATACTTTTCTCATTTTATCCTCATAACAACCTGACAAAGTACCATTTTACAAATGAAGAAACCAAGATTGAGTTGTTAAGTAACTTATTTAAAGTCACATCACATTGCCAGTAGAGAGCCACTTTTGGATAAAACCTAAAAATGCCTGATGCTGGAGCCCAGGCTTATAAATGTGACCGAAAGTATTTTGTAATCATGTCATGAAAACATGTTTTGTTACCTATTTCTCTGCGAAGCCCAGCCAAGAGCAGAGCATCCGTGCATTTTCCTATTTGCCATAATCAAGTCAACAGGAAAGCGCAGCATATGCAGTAGTGAACTCTGGGTAGTATATTACTCGGAGTTATAGAGTGTCAGACCTGCCATTATTGCAGAAGCAAGACTACAAATCATTTAGATAACATGAATCTCAAATGTCGAGGTTGGAAAATGCTTTGTCAGAGTTTTTAAATGATGCCCTCATCACCACAGGAGAGCGTATTTACTCCTGGTTTTCACGAAATGACCAGCATTAGGCTGTTTATTCAGAAATTTTTGTATTACAGCATACTTTATCTAATACCATTATCTTCTCTCAATAATCTATTAAGCCAAGATTCCAGGCCAGTGATTTTACCTTAAGTTGGGGACTTTCTCAATCTTTTTTTAAAGTTGTAAACAGACCGCTGTGCTACATAAAGACCAAAGTATACAGGCTGAGATTTCGAGAATAAATTTTAATGCTGTGATCATATAAATTTTTCAAAATTGATTCATATTTGCTGCATACTTTTTTGAGCTGCATGCTAATTAGGTACAATGCTAAGAAACCAGAGAAAAAGAGTATATATAACTCATAGTACTTTCACACAGCTAAACCAAGAAATGGGAAAACTTGTTGGAGTTTGCTGAACACCTTCTGAAGATTCCTGGGTTCATAATCCAAGGGCATGGCGACAGAACACACTGGTCGTCCTCCCCACATCCATCCCTCCTTACCTTTCCAAGCCAGTGGAACCTTAGTTTGTTAGAGGCAGCTGCTGAGACCTCTCCCTCTCTGGGAGAGGAGGTCCCTACCCCAGGGTCAGGGATGAATCATGATTGGTCTAAACCTGCCTTAGTCATCTTGTTCAACTTTGTCTGGGAGTGACCATGTGAAAAGTTTTGGCCAATGAGATGGAAATGGAAGTTTTGGGGTGAGGCTCCACGGAAAACTTTTGTCTTCCTGATTAACATAGATAAAGTTGCAGAATACAGCTCTTGCCCTTCTCTGCTTTTCTGCTCGGGATGAAAGCATGGTCCCTGCTGGAAGCACAGCAGACATTGGTGACCATGAGATGACAAACATGAGGACGAAAGTCAATTTTCTAAGGATGGTAGGGCTGGATAATAGATCTCTGACAGCATCACTGAATTCATTGAATAGCCTATGCCAGTGCTGCTTTCCTTTGGGTTTCTTGTGATATGACACCAAGTTTTATTTATTTACACTGCTGTTTATAGGGGTTTCTGTTGCTTGTAGCCTTGGATATTAAGCTGAACCATAAGATATTGCCATTTTTATAGAATGAAAATTGTTCGAGATCAGCAGTTTCTTAAATTTAAAAGTATTAGTATCATTTTTGAAATTTTTTTAGATTTTTTTTTTAAGCAACACTTTGTTACCCCCAAGGTCTGAATGATAGATCTTTTTTCTTTCTTTTTCATTTTTTTTTTAAATTTCTGAATATTACAGGGGTGCAAATGTTTTGGTTACATGGATTGCTTTTGTACTGCTTGAGACAAAGTTACAAGTATGCCTACCTCCCAGATAGTGTACATCGTACCCATTAGATATAATTTCAGCCATCCCCTCCTTCCCCCCTTCTCACTTGTTGAATTTCCATCGAGTTTTACTTCCTGTTGTGCACATAAGTGCTGTTTGCTTAGTTCCAATTTAATGAGTACATATGGTGTTTGTTTTTCCATTTTTGTAATACTTCACCTAGTACCCCCATAGCAATAAAATGTATAGAGAACACTGATGATAAATATGTAATGGGTAGTGATGTCTCATCAATGGAAATCCAATGTAGATAAATGCCTTTTTTTTATTTTGCCAGTTACTGTTGCATACATTAGATGTGTATGTTAGGCATATACAATACCTATCTTATCACATAGTTATTGCAATACATCAATGCAAATATTTAAACACAGTTCAATGGTGTGCTGGAAAACTAGTTTGCTGGGGAGGGAAAACCCTGATTTGTCAATTTCTGTGGTATAAATACTATTGCTATGGCCCATTTTAAGCTACCAACTTGAGGTCACTGAATAAGAAATTTGGAAGAGATGCTTATAATTAGCTCTTAGGAGTCAATGCTAGAGCCAACTCTACCATACCACTGCCTATGCACTGGCTACAGCTCTTTGTCATAGTGTGTGATGGGCTGAGCCAGTGTTAGAAGGTGATTTATTATTCCTATTGTCATTTCTCTTTGTAGGGTTGAGACAAAGATATGAGAAAAAGGACATAATTAGGACTTTGGGAAATTGACAATAGGGACGTATATATTTGCCCTTTGATTCATTTAGATCTTATAAAAAGGAATAAAGAAAATATGTAGACACCAGGGAAACCTAAAATAATACTTAATTAACATGAATTTTTACCAACTAGCTCCTCTATTGCCTAACTCTCATTAGTTTTCCCTAAAGGAATGGGTAAGAAAGAAAACCAGGATATCCTTCACTGGTTATTTACTTTTTGAAAAAGCAGTATTTTGTTGCCATTAAAGATGAAGCTTTTGATTTCCTTTTGGGGTAGTGGTTTCTATAAAGCACCCTCCCCTACACACACCACACACACACACACACACACACACATGCACACACACCCCTACCTCATTTTC